>CAUYRT010068467.1:0-26837 GCA_963574885.1 Lepilemur ruficaudatus
TGCCTGTAGTCCCAGCTACTCGGGAGGCTGAGGCAGAAGGATCACTTCAGCCCTGGAGTTTGAGGTTGCTGTGAGCTAGGCTGACGCCACGGCACTCTAGCCCAGGCAATAGAGTGAGACTCTGTCTCAAAAAAAAAAAAAAGATCCCATTTCTCTATTTTACCTCCAAACCAATTGTACTCACTGGGCAATTAGTTGTAGAAGAATTTAATGAGTAATTGGATTTACCAAGGAATGTCCTTTCACTGAGTTACCCCACCTCTTCTTCCCATTAGGCAAATCACTTAAACCCTCAGAAGCATTAGTTTTCTCATATGTAAAATAGGGTAATACAACCTGTGTTGCAATATTTTTGAGATGTTATAAATACTATTTGTAAAGTCTTTTAATATGAAATTACTTGTAATAGCTATTATAATGATTGTGATCACAATATAAGGTTTATAGACAAATTGAATAGGGATGAAAAATGAAATAAGGCAGTGAGATTACTAAGAGAAAATAACACTAATAAATCTTATATTTTATAATATAATATCATTTATGGCACTATCTTAATTTAAAATTTATCGTGGCCACTAGTAACAATAGGACTTAATCCAGTCTCCTCAATCTGACAGTCAAATTTTCATTCAGTCAACCTCACCTTACCACTATTGAACCAATCTTAACATTTGTCCAGTAGTATTTCAGACCTCCACTTCATGGAGAATATTTCCTAATCGTGTACAGTGCCTTAGAATTCACCTAAATGTTAAGAGTTTGTAGCAGCTAAGCTTCAGAGAAACTAATGCAGAATAGACAGATACTAGTATCTGACAGAAGTTAGCAGCCTTGTCTAAAACTTACTATGTGTCTGTAATAGTTAACTAACTTTAGAAACTACCATTGCCACTGTGAAGTATGATTTTTTTAAACACACAATCCAGAAAGGGCTTCCTAGGAAAACTTTTAAAAAGTTAATGGTCATTATTTTTTAGTTTGAGACTTTGTATAAAATATCTCAGGGCTAGACACATTAGATGCTCGATACTGGCTGATTAATAACTGTTGGTTTTTGTTACTTTATAATTCTTGGATTACTCAGCACTGCCATATCTTTCACTAGACAGTTTCAGCGGCAGGATCTATATATTTTTCTTTCTTCATAGTTTTGATAGTATTTCCATAGAATTAATCAACTTAGTTTGATTGCACAGCCTAAAGTATAAACTATCAATGTTTTCTGAATACTTTTTATACAGAATGGAAGTTTCTAATTACACAAGAAACAAATACACATTACCAGTTAATTGAGAAATTGTCAACTAAATGAAAGAAGCTAAAATTACTTAAAAATTGATTTCTTCATAATTTAAGAGTAATAATTAAAATGGAGGGGTGATTTTAGATGCTGTCTAATGCTCTGATCATGCCATTCATTTCACTTCAAAATTAAGAAAGACATATTGATAGAGAGCAGAAGATCTGAGCCTGTAGGAAAACTTTCACCAGTGATTCATCCATGCCAATTAATCTCTGTTCTGAAAATCATGGCTTATTATTCTTGGTCTACTTTACTATATGGTATGTGGCTTAAGAAATCTTACTTTTTCCATTCTCTACAATCAGGAAATAAGACCTAACTCTAAATTATATTGTATACTTTGGTTTCTAACCGATTTATAAAAAAATCTTTGGCTTCGTATTTCATTAATTTTCCTTTTGCCAATGTGATTTGGTCTGAACCGTCATGTCTCATCTTTATTTCTTTTTCTTAGCAAAGAGCCTTCCAGATACTGATCCCACCATGAAACATGTTCTTACGTCACTCAGGCCACCTAAAATATCCTTAATAAAAATGGATAATGAACAAAACTTAAAATCGTTCCTAAAATAAAACTTGCTTTAGTGGTTACACATGCTTACATTTAATAAATCATTCCTGAATCACAAGCCAGATGTACAGTGTTTAAAGTAAAATGTAAAAGTAAATCATTAGATATAAATATCTATTTACAAAGTCATTCCTTAATATAAGGGAGAGAATGAATTTTTAAATTATTTTGATTTTTCTTTTTTTGGTTAAAGGCAGGATGTGATGATTGGCCACATATACTTTCTGATGATATAGCAGACACTGCCAGTTACCAGCTCACATCCATCTCCCCTTTTTAGAGATTTTTGTTTTGTGTTTTTTTTGAGACAAGGCCTCGCTCTCACCCAGGCTAGAGTGCAGTGATGCCATCACACAGCTCACTTCAGCCTCAAACTCCTGGGCTCAAGCAGTCCTTCCACCTCAGGCTCCCAAAGTGCTAGGATTACAGGCATGAGCCCCTGTGCCTGGCCTAGAGATTTTAAAGTAGGATTTTTAACTGGACATGTAGTCTTCCAGATAAAAACATGATTTTGAAGCCTCATTTGAAGTGTGGCCATGGAATACCTGTAGGCAATGGTATGTGAGCAGAAATGATGCATGCAACTTGTGGGTTATACCTTTAGAGACAGAGACTTACCATCTGCTTCTCCTTTCTCTATAATGTTGTATATCCAAGTTTGACCCTGGGCATTACCAGTTTACATGATTTTTTTAAAGTTAGTATTAATAGAGCCACTTTCTACTCTCAGTGTGAACAAAAATTCTATGACCTTTTTACCTGTGTTCTTCTCATTGTGTGGAATGCTGAAAAGGAGATGAACAATCTTAGGCCATATGATGAGGGCAATTGCCTAGGGATGGGGATGCTGCAATATAAAATAACCTGAGCCCATGATGACTTTGTGAAGCAGAGGACCCCTCCTACCTGGGGTTTTATGGTTAAATCCTGTTAAAGCCACTACCTATTTGGGGTCTTTGGCCTACACATCTGAACTTAATAGCCTAAATAATGTAAAAGTCAATACATTATCTGTGAAATCTTTATTGTTTTCTTATACATTTTAGCTATATTGTATTGAAGGTAGTATTAAAACTAAAATAGGAACTCAGATTTTTCAAATAAATTTTATAAACCTTATTTCAACATCAAATATTCTTAAACTTCTGTCAAACTGATTTTTTAAATATATTCAAATAATATTTCTCTAATTAGGGAAAAAGTTGTTAAATGACTAATATGCTTATTTTTCTATTGTGTGCAAATGAAAAAGGAAGTCTAATCAAGTGATCATACTATATTTTCACACTTAGATTTTCCAGCCATTTTCACCTCTTATGCTATGTAGTTAGGAATTAGCTTTCTCTTTAAAAACTTTTCAGCTTCCCTCAAAAGATATCTGAGGAACTAGGTGTATAACATTTTACCAAAAGCATATGCAACTGACCACTAAACATGAAAATTTACTCAATACCATTACTCAGCATGAAAAGTCTTATTGAAACTCAATAATATGTTTATACCCCCACAGGAATAAAAAAAATATAAAGATTAACATTATCAGTCATAGTATGGGTATGGAGCAACAGGCATTTTCATACACCGCTTGTGGAAAACTAAATTGATATATCCCTTCCAGAAAAGTGTTTGACATTTTCTATTAAGCTGAACATAGTCACAGCATGAAACAAAAAACTCACCAGTAAGAGTGTGCTAACAGAAATGTATATATATGTAAAAGCAAAACGCATGCAGAAAAATATTCATGGTAGTGCTACTTTAAAATCTGAAAGTGTTAGCTGCCCAGATATTCATACTAGCAGAATGTGAAAATAAATAGAAGGATATTCATAAAATGTTAATACTATTTAGTATAAAGCAATGAAAATGAATTTATTACAGCTATATGTAACAGCGTAGATGAATAGCATAGTCATATTAGGAGAAAGAAGCCAGACACAAAAGAATATATACTGAATGATTCCAATTATATTAATTCCAAAAATAAGCAAATCAATACTAGAAGTCAAGATAGCAGTTAACTTTGGGGATGAATGAGGATAATGACTAGGACGTGGCACAGACCAAATGTATGGAATGCAGTTAATATTTGGCTTCTTGACCTGGTTTTGGTTGCAAAAGTGTTTGCCTTGTGATAATATATGAAGCTATACATTTACAATTTGTGTATTTTTCTCTATGTGATTAACACTACACCCACAAAAAAGGTAAAAAACACGTAAACACAATTATGTGAACTGATTTTACTCTAAACTCATGATCCTGATCTTCAAGTGGGCCATCAATTCTGCTAGGCAGTTATATTTTATGTCTCCCCTTTGATTAAGAGGTAATCCTTTTGATTGAATGGTTTTCTTTCTTGGTATTTCATCTTGAATTGTCTTAATCTTAGTTAAGTAGAAAACAATATATTCTGTTGAAAACATGAAATTTTGTATGAAAGGTAGACTTAAGAGGAAAGGTTAAGATTCCATAATTCTAGTCCAGGCATGGTGGCTCACGCCTATAATCCTTGCACTCTGGGAGGCCGAGGAGGGAGGATCACTCAAGGTCAGGAGTTTGAGACCAGCCTGAGCAAGAGTGAGACCCTGTCTCTACCAAAAATAGAAAAAACTAGCCAGGTGTGGTGGTGTGCGCCTGTAGTCCCAGCTACTCAGGAGCTGAGGCAGAAGGATGGCTTGAGCCCAGGAGTTTGAGGTTGCTGTGAGCTATGATGATGCCACTGCACTCTACCCAGGGTGACAGAATGGGACCTTGTCTCAAAAAAGAAAAAAAAAAAATCCCCAATTTTATGTTGGGAATAGTATTTCCTTTAGAGATAAATTGAATTACTGCAATAATTAATTGAATTACTGCTATGTTAAACTATAGCAGTTTAACGTTGAATGGCATTCAAACAATGGCATTGCTATAGTTTAACATATCTCCCAGACTCATCTCTAAGTGTTTTGGTGTAAAATTCTCACAGTATAGACAAACTAAACTTCTTAATAGAAAATGCAGGTTTCTTCATCCTTTTTCATCCTTGTTCTGTTCATTTCAAGATAAGTACAAGATAGCTCTTTAATCTTCAGGTTAATTTGCAAGAACCCAATATTGTGTTAACATTTCTGGAGCTCTTGAAGCTGTCTCTTGGAGCTGACTAACTTTTATTGTCCTCTTCAGTTTGACTGAAGTTTATTCTTTCCTTAGTGTTAAACCTAGTTCTTTCATTTAACAGAGGTCAGCTTTTCACTATAATTTTTTAGAGGCCTATGACTAGGATTGACTACCTAGGAGACCTCCTTTGCTATATAATTAGCACCCTTTCCTCTGAGTAGATATGTGTGTCTTTATTTTTAAAGGCCGTATACAAAAGCAAACACAGTATAATGTTTGGGTTTTTTTAAAAAAAGAAATATGCTGGCTAAATTCATTGTAGTATTTTCTGCTGAATCCTGGAACCAAAAGAGTACTTCAGTGGAAAAGAAAAGATAGTGAATTCTGAGTAAAATCTGTAGTTCACTAAATAGTATGGCACCGACATTAATTTCTTACTTTTGACAAATATACTGTGGTTAGGTAACATGCTGACATTAGAGAAAGCTGGATGACAGACCCATGGGGTAGATACTCCGTACTTTCTTTGGTCTTGTTATGTAAAACTAAATCAATTCTAAATTAGAAAGTGAAAGAAAAGAAAACCCAGAAATCAAACTGGGTGCCTTGTAATAAAAATTTTTAAGGTTTTTTTAAAAATACAAAAAAATGAATAAATAAAATTGGAGAAAAAGACATGTTTCCAGATGATGTAGAATGATTTTTGTGTTTATATACTTTTTTCAGTTTTTTTCTCTTGTTTTACAATGAGTGTGTAACATTAAATAAAAACACAAACATTAACATGTGCGAATGTATAAACAAACACATAGCTTAAACAAAATATATCCTAAAATACACATAGCTTACTAGATTTCTCCTTAAATTAATGTTTCTGATGTGAGGTATTGCTTTTAAAGCAGAGATAATTGGTGCAATGTTCTTCTCCTTGTCCTGGCTCATACCACCAAGTCACTTTACTTCCTAAGGACTCTTCTTGAATCTCTCCCAAGCAAGTGGTTTAATGAGTGCTAAATTTCAGATTTAACAGTCCCCAAATACCTGAAATTTTAATACCAGTGGCACACACACAGAAAGTGCTGCTTTATTTTTTACTAGGACACATCTTGATTCTTCAGTTAAAATATGAGTGGATTAATAAAATGTGTTATACATGTATCATTGAGGACTACTCAGCCATAAAAAAAAAAAATAGTGGACTACCTCTTGTGTCATCCTGGATGGAGCTAGAGCCCATTCTTCTAAGCGAAGTATCACAAGAATGGAAAAACAAATACCAAATGTACTCACATTAAATTGGTACTACTTGATCAATGCCAATGTGTACATATGGAAGTAACACTTATCAGGGATTGGCCAGGTGGGGGTGTTGAGGAGGGGATGAGTAAACTCACACCTAACAGGTGCCCAGCACCATGTCTGGAGGATGGGCACACTTTGTAGCTTTGACTCGGGCAGTACAAAGGCAATTTATGTTACCAAAGCCTTGTACCCCCATAATATTCTGAAATAAAAAAAAAAATTTTAAATATAGCCATAAACTTAATACAATAGAATCTCATATATGTTAACATTAACCATTTTCTAAAAAAGATTCTCTTTTGAAATTGGGATATTTAGTTACATGTTGCTTTCTTTACCAGGAATATAAGTGTAACAAATTACCCATCACATCAGGATACAAACTTTGTCTTCCTCATTAGTCTAGTCAAGGGAGGAACCAAATCAATATTTAAATTTAAATAATTAAATTTTTTTCATTGAGGATGATGGTGGTAATTATGATGAGTCTCTAGAAAAATTCAGCTATTGAAGATTAGTTATAATCAAGAATATGCAAGAATTTGGACACAGGAACAAGTATTTATGTCATTGTTGAGTAGGTTTTTTAAACTAACTTTTCAAAGACAACTCAAAAATTCTGCTGAGGAAAATGTACATTTATCCTTTTTCTCAAAGAAAAGATTATTAGAAAAGAGCTAAGAAAATTGTTCTTATATCTGTGATTCTGATGTCTAGCAAGAACTGTGGCAAACTTTTTCTTTTAATTTCTTATTTTTAATAGAAAACAATTTATGGAAATCAAGTATTTTCTATGTTATAAGAAACTATTTCTTCTCGAAGAGAATGTTTTCTGTCTCTGACCAGTTATTTGAACAAAGCAATTTACTGTTACTTCACTTTCTACTTCCTAAATAATTTGTTTTTCTTTCTACAGGATGACATTGATTATGTAGTTATATTTACTTTTTGTTTCTAGACACATTAGCAGTATGTTCATCATTCAAAGACATTTTATAGAAAACAGACATTGGAGTGTTACTTATTATTTCATTTATTTTGTTTCATATCCACACAGATCTACAGATTTTAGTTTCAGATGTTTCTAGCTATAGTTCTCTAAAGATAATTTACCTTTAAGTCATGGAAATGAAGAAATTCAGACTTTGTTTTGGAAATTAGATTAAGAAAGAAGGGGGAACAACTAGAACTCAATTTACCATTTATTTTATTAACTAGCATAAAACATGAGTATGTATATTCCTTTGAAGTAGATTGTGTAGAGTGACATTAAATATTTTATCACGAAAACAATAGAACCACATATTGACTTCATTCTTTGGCTGTGTTCATGGCTATGTCTACACATTTCCAAAACACTTTGTTAGATTTGTTTCACTGATTTATGGTCTTAACTCCATTGTTTCAGAGTAGTACAACATAACCTATACCACAGTAACTATAAACATCCTTTTGACAAAGACTAAATTGTTGCATATGGTTGTAGATGGTCATGCCTAATAAAAAAATTGATCTTTATAGCACAAACTTTTTACCAAATCTTTTACTTGGAATGATCCACTGCACTCTACTATAGGAAATGTCTTGGTCAAACACTCCTTTCTTTTATTTATAGGGTTAAGAAGGCAAATCTAGTACCTGGCATTTAAATCTAGGGTTTTCTATATAAAACTCCTCAAATTCTTCATTTTATATATAAATGTCCATAATTTTAAGGCAAAATATCCAGAGATTAAATAAAATAATAAGTATGAAAGCACATAGTTAAACAAAAGGTATCTATCTACAGTAATATCCTATTATTTTAAAATAAAGTTTATTAGATCAAGTAGGAGGAAGTTTAAGCAGAATCCTGTAAGCATGATCAAGTTGGCCTTAGAGGAGATTCGTGTATGTTTCATCAAATATATGGCTTAAATTATTGCCATTGATGATATCTATACAATTGATGAGGGTATTTGGTAGGCTATTGTGAAAGGTAGCCAAACAATGATATTTTCAAAATTATTCTCAGATTAGTAGCATCACATCTCCTCACAATTTATTCTACCAAAGATATCCTTAGCATTTGGTAGAAATGATACATATACCTTATAATTTAATTGGAGTATCAAATATTATGTGGTTGACACACACACAGTTTTGGCTACAGGGATGTTAAGGATGGATATTGTATGAGGCATTTTCTGATGTGGCACTTCAAACTCTTCAGGCTCATTGCCTCTAGGGTCCCTTACTTCGTCATATTGTTTTTATTCTTTCCTGCAATGTAAATATATTCTAATGATCTTCCTTCCAATTAATAACCATTCTACTTATTCTTTGAGTTAATTTCAGTTCTTTCATATTGTGGTGTTAGACTGCTCTTTTGATTCTTTTTAATAGTTTTCCATTCTATGTTGAAAGACTTCATTTTTTCAAGTATTTTGTCCATTTTTCTTCTATTTTCTTAAACCTGTTTGGCACAACACATTTTTTTTTTTTTTTTTTTTTGAGACAGAGTCTCACTCTGTTGCCCAAGCTAGAGTGAGTGCCGTGGCGTCAGCCTAGCTCACAGCAACCTCTAACTCCTGGGCTCAAGCAATCCTTCTGCCTCAGCCTCCCAAGTAGCTGGGACTATAGGCATGTGCCACTATGCCCGGCTAATTTTTTTTTTTATATATATACTTTTAGTTGGCCAATTAATTTATTTCTATTTATAGTAGAGACGGGGTCTCGCTCTTGCTCAGGGTGGTTTCGAACTCCTGACCTTGAGCGATCCGCCCGCCACAGCCTCCCAGAGTGCTAGGATTACAGGCGTGAGCCACAGCACCCGGCCGGCACAACACATTTTTAAAGTCCTTATTGTTCATTTATCCTTTTATTTTCTTAAACCTATTAGTCATAATATATTTTTTAAAACTACAATATTTAGATCAGTTGTGCATGGTTAAAGAAGGTTAAAATATTAACATGTTTTGTATGAATAAAGACTGTTCATTACAAATAAAAAATGTGATCAGAGAATCATTAAATTAATGTTTGTCCCTATCCCTATAGTGATATAAATTAGAATTATCTTTTTCTCTTTTTTCTTTTAAAATTTATTTCAGAATATTACGGGGCACAGACGTTTGGGTTACATAAATTACTTTTGTGCCATCAGAGTCAGAGTTCCTATCCAAGATAGTGTGCATTGTACCTGTTCCGTGTGAATTTACCCATCTCCTCCTCCCCTATCCCACCTTCTTGATTTCCAATGAATGCTGTTTCCATATGTGCATGTTAGTGTTCATCAATTAGTTCCAATTTAATGGTGAGTACATGTGGTGTTTGTTTTTCCATTCTTGTGATGCTTTGCTTAGAAGAATGGTCTCCATTTCCACCCAGGTTAATACAAGATGTATTAGTTCACCATTATTTTTATAATCAGTAGTATTCCATTGTATGTATATACCACTTTTTCTTAAGCCACTCATGTATTCATGGGCACTTGGGTTGTTTCTACATCTTTGCAATTGTGAATTGTGCTGCTATAAACAACTGTCCGACAAAAAAGTTCTGATGTGTGCGTGGAGCTCACAGCTTGTATAAATGTCTCTACGTTGGTCAAGGACAACTCAAAAATCAATTTTTTAGCAGTAAGACATAAGAATATATCCATAAATTTTCTTTCTAGACCTAATATCTTCCTATTGATTTACTTATTTATTCAACAGTACTAGTGTCTTCTCAAAATCCCATGTGCAATATTTTTGAATGGATTCTAATTTGTCCTTTGGAGCAAAGCTGTTAACCATTAAGTGTTATTGCTCTAGTTTTTCTGTTATTTGCCTTCTGTTAACCACATTTAGATTTTAAAAAAAAAATTTCAGAGCATTACAGGATAACAAGCACTTTGGTTACATAAATTGTCTTTGCACCACTAGAATCAGAGCTATAAGCATGCCCATCCCCTAAACAGCACGCACTGCACCCATTAGGTTTGAATTTACCCATCCCTTCTTCCCCCTCCCAACTGCCCGACACTCCATGAATGTTACTACTATATATGCACTTAAGTGTTGATAAGTTAAGTCAGTTAAAACCAATTTCATGGTGAGTACATGTGGTGCTAGTTTTTTCATTCTTGTGATACTTCGCTTAGTGAATGCTACTTCCCATATGTATACATTAGTGTTGATCAATTAGCACCAATTTAGTGGTGAGTACATGTGTTTTTTTTCTTTGCATTCTTGTGATAATTCACTTAGAAGAATGGGCTCCAGCTCCACTGAGGATAATACAATAGATAGTTCACCATATTTTTATGGCTGAGTAATACTCCATGGTATAAATACGCCACATTTTATTAATCCACTCATGTATTGATAAGCATTTAAATTGTTTCCACATCTTTACAATTGTGAATTGTGCTTCTATAAACATTTGAGTGCAGATGTCATTTTTAGAGAATGTCTTTTTTTCCTTTGGATGGATACCAGTGGGATTGCTGGATCAAATGGTAGTTCTACTTTTAGTTCTTTGAGGTACCTCCATATTACTTTCCATAGAGGCTGTACTAATTTTCAGTCCCACCAGCAGTGTATGAGTGTTCCTGTATCTCCACATCCATGCCAACATTTGTTGTTTTGGGACTTTTTGATAAAAGCCATTCTCACTGGAGTTAAGTGACATCTCATTGTGGTTTTGATTTACATTTCCCTGATGATTAGAAATGTTGAGGATGTTTCCGTATGTTTGTTGTCCATTAGTCTATTGTCTTTTGAACAGTTTCTGTTCATGTTCTTTGTCCACTTTTTAATGGGGTTGTTTGAGTTTTTATTGTCAATTTTCCTGAGTTCTATACAGATTCTAGCCCTTTATTTGATATGTAGCATGCAAATATTTTCTCTCATTCTGTAAGTTGTCTGTTGGCTCTAATGATAGTTCCTTGGCTGTGTAGAAGCTTCTTAATTTGATCAGGTCCCATTTATTTATTTTAGTTGTTGCTGTGATTGCTTTTGGTATCTTCTTCTTAAATTGCTAGGCCAATGTCTGTAAGAGTTTTTCCAAAATTTTCTTCTAGAATTATTATGGTTTCATGTCTTAGGTTTAAGTCTGTTATCCCTTGTGAGTTGATTTTTGTGAGAGGTGAGAGCTGTGGATCCTGTTTCAGTCTTCTACATGTGGCTCTCCAATTGTCCCAGCACCATTTATTGAATAGGGGTTCTTTTCCCCAGTGTATGTTTCTGCCTACTTTTTCAAAGATCAGAGGGTTATATGAAGATGGTTTTATATCTAGGTTCTCAGACCTGTTCCACTGGTCTATGTCTCTGTTCTTGTGCCATTACTATGCTGTTTGGTTCCTATAGCCTTGCAGTGTAGAAGTGCAAGGAATGGATCATGAGAATCTTCCTAGAGAAGTTGACATTGTACTGAATTTTGGGGGATGAGTAAGAATTAAGAAGGGAAGGTAAAAAAATAAGGACATTTTAATTAAATAAAGAAACCAAAACAAACTGTCGTATGTAATAGTATATAGAATGTTTTCATCACCACAATCTATAAAATGTTAAGGCAACAGTGACTAAAGATAAGATAAAATATTGGAAGGTCTGTAAGCCATAAAATGGAACTTAAATTTTATCTTTTCAATTTTAATGCAGTATTGAATATTTTAAGAAGAAATCAGAAAAACAACCTTAGCAACAACAGGTAGGGCAAATTTAGGTGGATTTGAGGGATCAATTCAAAAGAATGTAAATTGCAATCCTTTTAGTTACAATTTACACAAACCAAACTAGAAACAGTTTAAGCAAATGATGGGAACATTTTGGCTCTTATAACCAAGCTTTGAGAAAATCAGAAAAAAGGCAAAGAACTTAGAAAATATCATGTGTTACTGCTGCGATTCTCCGCATTCAAGCTTCAATTCCTTTTCATTGCAAACCTTTTTCTGGAAGGCAATAGTCAAGGCTGACAGTAGTGTCTAGCCCAATGTCTGTCTAGCTTTGCCAATAGAGGAAGAACTCAAGTCAGGTCAGAAAGTTAAAAAGAGAGAATCCTACTTGATTTCATGACCACTCACCAGGTTACTCGCTGCAGTGATCAAGGATTTGGCACACTGTGATAGGTTCAGATAGCATCTATTTCTCATTTCTCATGCAATCACTGAGGCCAGGGAGACAAGGTTATATAGGAAGATGACAATCCTCATTGAACCTCAAAATGTGAAGATAAGGGGAGAGAGGAGGATCACATCCCCGAACAAAAGGGAATGGATGCTGTACCCATGATATGGGTGGGTATTTGATCAAACAACAACAACAAATGCTATTGACATCTCCAAGGCTTGCTCAGCATGTGAACAATGGCTGCAAAGTGGGAAAAAATAACCTTCAAAGGCAAAATAATGAGACATAAAAGATAATAGGATGTGCGAGGTGGTTGGAAAATGAAGAAGTTTTAGTAATGACCTGTATTTCTGGCTTGAGTAGCAGGTTAATGGTAATGTTATTCAGAGTACTGAAATAAAGGTACAAGACCATATCTAGGCAAGAATTGGAGCATGCTACTTCTAGATAAATTTTATTTCTTGTGCATATAAAATAGGAGACATATAAACATGTTCTTAGAGTCTGATGTAAAGAGAAAAAATTATTTTTCTAGGTGGGCAAGCATTATTTTTTACTACTTTACTGCATAGAAGTAGGTCTCTGTTTTTCTGCTTGTTTTATTCCACTTTGAGGATTAGACAGAGTATATGTAATGTACCTCTCATGGGCTCTAACATATCATTAGTGCTTAACAAAGGACAGAAACTATGAAATAATTAGTCATGTGAATAGTAAAAAATGACACTAAAGAAAAGTACAGTGGTTTTTGTTTTTCTATTTAAGGAAATTGGTTTCTTTGTGTATTTGTTTTTAATGAAGGATGAAAACATTTAAAATATAGTGACAAACTTTAATACAGATCAGAAATAGTAACTAGTAGTAAAAACTTAAGACAGGGGCTTGGAAGGTTTTTCTGTAAAAAGCCAGATAGTAAATAGTTTAGGCTTTGAAAGCCATAAAGTCTCTGTCACAACTGTTCTTTTCTGCCTTGTAGAGGGAAAGCAACAAACTATGCATAAGTGAATGAAGGTGACTATGTTCCGCCAAACCTTTATTGATAATATAAGAAGTGGAGGGCAGTAGTTGACCAGGGTACAAGTAATTTGCCCAAACTTGATATAAGATAATGAATGTCATGAAATCTTATATTTCACGTACAGTTAAAGACAAACTTAGAATCAAGCAAATTGCCAATGGTTTAACACGACACTATTTTAATATTGTTGTAGATATCATATGGCATCCATGTTCTGATGAATTGAGAATATTGTGAATAATTTTATTAATCCCCATAACACCAGTGTTCAAAAATACAGGTGTGTATTGTAGTATCTAGTTTAAAGAAAAGGAGAATGTGAATGTTTAAATGTTAAGTTAATAATGGAAAATAAAATATAAGATCTCTTGTAAAAGCCATGGGCCAACGTTCTGTCTACTTTCTCTATATTCATTCTGGAATAAATGAAAACCATGAGGGTTTAACATTCACACACTATTCGTCTCAAAGTTATCTTAAACTTAGTTTTTGTTATTTAGGTGGTATGCATGCAAGATTTCTCTGAGTAAGAGTCTTTATCACAGAAGACTCTTTTGGTAATTCTTCTATAACTGATGTTCCATCAAAATTTCCATTATACATTCTAGAATTGTCAAGAATTTTGGGTGGAAATCACCCTCAGTGATTTGCTTTAAGGAAATACTAAATCACATACATGACATTAGCATCATTTGCTGTGATAAAGGCTTTGCTCCACTGAAAACATTCAAAGAATGTGTAGAAAAATGAGTTCTTGTATGTTCCTATCCGTATGAAGCCTATATTAAACACCTATACTTGCAAGGCTTCCGTAGGTAACCAGAAACAGAGTGAGCCTACCTTGTTAAACTTGGAAATGAAAACCAAGCAGCAGTTTTTGATTGTGGTATTGGCCTCAGAATCCTTTCAGCAGCTATTGTTTAGCATTTGGAATTTTCAATAATATGAATTGCTCATTCTTTCTCCCTCTCTTTCTTTTTCTGTCTCTCCCAACCCTCCTTTCTCTAGCCCTCCCTCTCCCTCTCTCATTTGCTTTCTTTCTTTCTTTCTTTCATTTTCTTCTTTAATTTTCTTTTTTTTTTCCTCCATGCAGGGACTGCACAATGTAGCAGAGGGTTACAAATATACATAGGGACTTCTGTTTAAGTCCTTGATTTGGATTAATAACTTTAAGACCCTGACCGGGTGTGGTGGCTCATGCCTGTAATCTTAGCACTCTGGGAGGCCGAGGTAGGAGAATTGCCTGAGGTTAGGAGTTTGAGACAAGCCTCAGCAAGAACTAAAATGTATATAGTTTGGAAAGGAGAAAATAAAACTATCTTTATTCCACAGATGACATGATTGTTAATGTAAAAAAATCCCAAATAATTAACTGTAAAATTCTTATAAGTAATAAGCTATTACAGCAAGGTTGTAAGACAGCAAGGTGAATATATACAAAAGTCTATTGTTTTCTTATATACCATCAAATTGACAATTGAAATTTAAAATTAAAGACAACACAATTGATATTGTATCCAAAATAATAAAAGAGACATAAAGTTTATAAGATGTATAAAGATGTACAAGATCCATATGAGAAAAACTACCAAATTATGATGAAAGAAATCAAAGAATCTAAATAAATAGGGAGATATTCCATGTCATAGACAGGAAGGCACATTTTTAAGATATTAGTTATTCCTACTTGATCTATAGATTCAATCTATAGATTCAATTGAGAGTTATTATACTCAATCATTCTTAATAATTCAAGCAAGTAATTTGTGGATATGGACAAATTGATACTAAAGTTTCTATTAAAAGACAAAAGACACAGAATAATGAACACAATCCTGAGAAAGAACAAAACTCAATGGTTGCCTTTTCCTGACTTCAAGATTTATAGTAAAGCTATAGTACTCAAAATATTATGATATTCACATGTTAATATTGCACTTTACGAGTATTACTCTGCCAAAGTGGGGTTCAAAATGTCATTTAATGAATTATAAATATTGCTCTTATCAGTCATTGGAGATAGGTAGGAGGATACAGAACAGCAACAACATTGCTGATTGCTCTGTGCTATATGAGGTTGTTTTTCTAATGAATCTCTGGGCCTTCCATAAAAAAGAAAAGAAAAGAAAACAAACAATTTTAAAATAGTGAAAAGAAACCCCACCAAAGAAGACACAGAGACAAAAAAATACTAATGTGAAAAAATGTTCAACATTAGGGAATAGCAAATTAAAACAACAATGTGTTACCACTACACACATTTTGAAATGACTAAAATCCATTCTAACTCTCATTTATTGCTGATAGGAATCAAAAATACTACATTTACCCTGTGGGGCATTTGGGCAGAGTTTTACAAAGCTAAACCTAGTTTCACCACATAATCCCGCATTCCTGATCTTAGATATTCACCCAAATGTGCTAAAAATTTATGTCCACACAAAAACTTACCCATGACTGTTTATAGAAATTTTCTTCATAATTGCCAAAAACTGCAGTCAACCAAAATGTTCTTCAATAGAAGAATGCATAAACAGACTCTGGTATATCCATGCAATGAAATATTATTCAGGGTTAAAAAGAAATGAACCAGCAATCCACGAAAAGACATGTAGAAAACTTACATGCACATTTCTTATTGAAAGAAGTCAGTCAGTAAAGGGTACATAACTATATTACTTCAACTATATGATATTCTAGAGAAAGCAAAACTATAGAGTTGGAAAAAAAATATTAGTGGTTTCAGGGTTTGAGGGGAGTAAAAGAAGGGATAAACAGTTGGAGCCCATGACTTTAGGGCAGTTAAACTATTCTGTGTGATACCATAATGGTGGATACATGACATTACGCATTTGTCAAAACCCATAGAACTGTACTGCAAAAAAAATGAGCCCTGATGTAAAGTATGAACTTTAGTTAACAATACTGTATCAATATTGGTCCATCACTTGAGACACATATACCACACTAATGGCAAGTGTTAATAATAGCAGAAACTCAGGGGGCATTGAAAGGTGTGATGTATATGGGAATTCTCTGTACCATCAGTTCAGTTGTCTGTAAAACTGAAGTTGCAATCAAAAACCTTATTAAATTTAAAACAAAAAAGTGTCGAAGAGATTAGGGCTAAAAGGGCCTATGGCAGTCAAAGTTTAAAGAATCAGGTACCTGGAAGAGCAAGACCAAAGATGGACTAGGAGGAAGTAGGAATTCAGAGATCATGAAGGACAAATTTACCTTCCTCAGGTGAAGAGTGACTATAAATAAACATAACATCCTTATTTCCTATACTTTAGCTCATCTAAATCTCCTAACAATCTTATGACATAATATATTTGTGAGTTCTTATTTGATTAAACTAAAGCTAATATCAACTGAATAATAGCAGTGAAAAGGAATTTAGCTATGCCCTCCTTGGACCTAGCAACGGTCATAAGCATTCAGATTGTATTCTAAGTATGTGAAAAGAAGTTAGTTTTCTGCTAAGAAGTATATATATATATATATATATATATATGTACATGTATGTGTATGTATATGTGCATGTGTATGTGAAAATCATACATCTATTTTCTAGGGGAGGAAAAAGAATAACCTTGACTCTTCCTTGAAGCAAGTTCCTTGATTAACTCTTATTTATTTACATATTTTCATAGATCTTAAGAGAATGACACCCCTATATAGGCCTAAATAGAGAGGATTTGTATAAAGAAAAAATAGTTTGTGTCAATGGATACCAGGAATTTGTCTTTTCAGTCAGCAATTCTGGGAGAAGGATCAGCGATCCAGAACCCAGAGCAGTGTTGAGTGGGCTGGGTATGTTTGAATGAATTAATCAAAGGTTGGTCCAGAATAGATCAAACTGACAGTGAGTAGAGGTTATAGGAAAGAGAACAGGATCAGGATTAAGAATTCAGCAGTTTCGGAGACCCAGATCAAGTGTAACCCCTGCCCTCACCCCCAAACACACATACACGAAAATGTCATCAGAATTTACAGACAGGGTGGGGACAGTGAGCCAACTGCAGAATATGGTATGGAAGATCAAGCTCCTTTATTCTGATATAAAACTGATGGTTATGCATAGCAGATAGAGGGACCAAGGCTCTCCCATGTGGCATATTCTTGGCTTCCAAATTTACTGAAAGCCTTTTAATTTATCTGCTTTAAGAGATCAACAGAAACATTTCCTTTAGTGTTCTTTAAATAAACCCAATGGTTTCATTCACCTTCCACAGACAGTGCTTTATAAACATTCCTGAGAAAATGCATACATAAGGAGTGAATTTAAAGTGTTCAGCCACATTCATATAAGCATGAAAATATGTGTATCTGTCTTTTCTGTACCTTGCATAATACATTCAGAAGGTAAACTTGATAGGATCAGAGTTGTGTTGTTTTGCTCACTGCTTTATTCAGAATGTCCAGAAGCCTATGTGAGGCACAGGAGTTGTTAAATATCCATTGAATGATGCTGTATGCGTGTGTGGCTTCTCTCTTTACACTCTCTGCGTATTCTTGAGTACGCATTCCAAACAAACACAGTCCATTAGCAAGGCTGATGTTTGTCTTCATTTAAGCTCTAATTTCGAATGTGGGGACTAAAAATTGAAGCCATACCTTTTTAGCTCTTATCAATTGAAAAGATCCAAATCAAAATGGAGCTGACATATTTGTTAACAAATCACAAGGCAGACTGGAATTAATCACAACCCCTCCAAAGCTGTATTGTTTTACACTTTAACACATGTTCAAACCCACTTTTGATGAAAAGAGCTGAAAGAGAAATTACTTTAAAAATCAAAGATCGGGATTTTACAACTCAACGTACAATGAAACACATGTGTTGGCAAAGAGTTTCCATTTTGTCTCCTCACTTTGACTCCTATGATCCCATTGAACATGATAGAATGAATTCGATGGAACAGTATCTTGCCCGGTGATTACCTAATGGAGTCTCTAATTTTGTTAAAATTGCTTCGAGAGGAAAATGTTTGCAAGACCAATTGCTGAGAGTGAAAGAAATTTTCTGAAAATTGGTA
This sequence comes from Lepilemur ruficaudatus, assembly GCA_963574885.1. NCBI lineage: Eukaryota > Metazoa > Chordata > Mammalia > Primates > Lepilemuridae > Lepilemur > Lepilemur ruficaudatus. Next base: position 18,434 of record CAUYRT010068467.1, read on the forward strand.
AGGTGATACCAGATGGTGGAGAACCTAGAGGAGTTCTATAGTGAGATTAGACTTTACTAACAGTTATTTCCCAAGTACTAACAATACTTTACTCATGTGCAATACTTTCTAGTTTGCAATTGTCATTTTGCAGTTGGTCCTCATGGCTCAGTAAGTGCAGCAGAGCAGATTTCTTTAGCCCAATATTGAAAACATGGAAATGGAGACTCAGCTAAGTTAACTGATGGGCCTAACATCACATTGAAAAGTGGCAAAGCCACTTCCTTGACTTCTAAGAATAAGAATATTCACAACTGAAGTTCTATATTATTTTATGTAAAATATAATTATTTAATATAAATGCCTTTATTGTAATCTCTTTACTGAAATGGCCATGAAAATTTGAATAATGATAATAAAACTAATAGAAATAATTAAGAGTAACATATATTGAGACCAGGTATAATACTAAGCATTTTATATGATTATATTAGGTAATTTTTTTCAGCATCCTCACCAGGTAGATGCTATTGTCAGTCGTATTTGATAGACAAAGATATTTAGGCTCGGAGACCATAAATAACTTTAAGGAAGGTCATAAAACTTCTTACAAAGTAGACCCATGACTTGAATTTAAATGAGAGGCTAGGTCTCAGTCATCAAGACTAAGACTAATGCCATCTCTCAAATCTGACTTTTAACTTCATAATTCTTCTGTGTCATAATTTTATATATATATCGTGGGTATGATTAGAAGCCCTACTGAGAAGAATATTAAATTTTGAATAGGAAAATGGATATAAAATTTATTTGCAAACATATATGAAACAAGTGTCAGTTATGAGGGTCAAAATTTTGTGATGTTCATCATTAATGCTTTTTTTAAATCTTCCCCTTTATCCTTCTGTTTTGGTCTCTAGTGTGTTGCTTTGCCATACAAGTAAGTAAAAAGTGGTGTAGTTGGGTTTTGTGAGTTCTAGTCAGTTTTCTTCTATTCCATCACCACAGTTCCCAATCAAGCATCTTGTGTGAGCGTGGTCACTGAGAAATAAGCAAGTTGTGAATTTATGAATGTAAATCCATCATCACCAATTGAAAGAAATTCAGTGGTGTATGCTGTATTGACATCAGGCTGTTAACATTATACTTATGTATGAAGGATAGCATATTATTCATTGTTTTATATTTTCCTCTAAGTTATTTTTTAATAACTCTGAAAGTTTAGTGCTTGGGCACTGTGCTCTGTGAAATGTGAAAATCTCCATTAGTGTGTTTTTCCCACAAATTTATTAAAAGAACCTACACATTCATGTTAAATATGGTTAGCTGTCATCAGCTTCCAATTGTGGAGCTAGAGTCTTCCGTAAAATGGGACAGTGGAACGAATCACATACGGTGCTTTACTCTTTTTTTCTTTTCCTATTTTGGCTCTGAATCTATGTTGACAGGGTGACTTACATTAGTTTTATGCTCTTAGAATAAATATGGCCCTATTTGCATTGTTGCTATTTTCTTTTTTTGCTCAAATGAAGAAGCTCACCTTGCAATAAAATGAAAACATATCATAAAATGCCTCTTTTTCATAAAAATATTGAGTAACAAGTGGCATTGTGGTCTGAAATAAATGACATGTGGCAAAACCCAATCAACATGTAACTAAACATCTTATCTTTTTGTCATCATCTATTAGCCTGTTTCATTTTCAGTTTTATCCCCCAGGTTTACTCTTTGTTACCTTGTGGCTACACACATGTTGGTGATCGGCTAATTTATACCTTACGTTGTATATAGAATGTAGCGGCTGCCAATAATTACTATGGTAGCCAAACTAGAGATTTTTCACTTCTCTTCTAAAAACTAACCATGTGTTCTTCTTTAAAGCAATGTGGTTTTGCTTTATGAATTTTCTGCAAGAAAAAAAAATAAAAAGAAACTCAGAGCTGTGAAATTTGCCATTATTCATGAAAATTATCTGATGGCAAGTTAAACCTCAAAGAAAGGATTTTTTTTTTAATTTGACTTTAGCATAAGATAGATGTGCACAGAGAAGAGAATGTCCCGTCTTCATGTCACATTTTGAATAGGCAATAGTTTAATATTTGGCTGATAGAAATCCCATTACATAAAACTGCTACCACTTTCTTATATCAACTCTTTATTTACAGGTGAAATAAATAATTTCAGGCTCATATTTGAACACAGTATTTTGGACTCTCTTAGTTATAGAAGCCTACCTAACAAAGCATTCAAATGTTATTACTGGTGTACAAAATTTTTACAAATATTTGGTGCACATGGAATAAAATAATACAAATATTACAACTTTTCAAATTCTTGAAAGTTGCTGGACTCTATGTATATTTGTATAATGCTAAAACTCTGTCTACATTGTAAGTATAGTTTGCCTTAGAAGGCGGCCAGAAATGAGAGTCCAAAATACTGTGTTCAAATATGAGAGAAAAATATTTTTCTCCCATATGGTAGTCTAAATTAAGCAGCCCCCTCCCAGTGGAACAATTCTGACATCTTTACTAAGTTGGACATTACTAGACTTCCAGTGTTACTTTGAGCATAGCCATTCCCCGAGCAGAGGGAAGGGAGAAGAGCAGCGCAGGGAGAGCAGCTTTGTCTTTAAAGTTATAATGTAGAAATTGCTCAGGACACGTTTTCTAGACATTATCAGCCTAAACATTCACATAAAGGCCATACATGCCTACAAGACAGGTTAGGAAGTGTAGTAACTTACTGTATTAACAAATGCCCAGCAAAACTCAGGGATTTCATCAGAAAGAGGAAAATGGAGAGAATGGGTAGTAAGCAACAGGAACAGTCTCCACCCATTAAAGAATAACCATTATGATTCTTCAGAGGAGAATGAAATGGCCACTTATTTGTTTATAATACTCCATTATTCAATATGCTACCATTTAATATTTATATCAAATATCAGTAATAAATAAAAGACATTTTTCTCTAAAATTGTTTCCATAGTGACAAAGAGGAATTAAAGTTCATCTTTCTCCCTCTCACTCTCTCTCTCTCTCTTACTTTACATTCATAAAACACAAGGAGCCTGCTATTCTCAAAAGTACTAATGGTATTGCAGCATAAATTTTAATCCATTTCCCAATGACTAGCATTCAATCTATAGGCAATGTGGAAAGAATGAAGATTCTACTAATTTTGAGTTTATTTCTGATCACAGATCTACGAGAGAAGTTATAAGACCTATTATCAAAATTTCATTTAGAGAAATATAGTATTTAATATGGTTTTATTAGCAAAATGAAATTATATTTTTAATAATCATGTTTAAGCAAAAGTAAGTGATGAATTTAAAACTGATCTATATTCAAAACAAAAATTGTCAAAGGTAAGCTGTAACTACTGGCTAATTTTTCACAGATGAAAATAAAATACATATTCAGAAAACCACTGAAAACTTTAGCTTCTTTTTAAAGTATTATCACCTCTTTAATTTTTATTCATAATTATATTCTATTTATATACTATACATTTTCAAAATGCACTCATATTTCAGATATGAATATTTTTAATATTTTATGGTATAGATATTTTGCTATACTCACTTTCTATTTTTATTCACCTAGCTGTTATTTGTAAATCTATAACTAATACTAGAATTCACAGAAGAAAACATACAGCTGCATAAAGTTGTTAATAACATGTATGCCCATTCAGTCATAACAGTGTTTAGCAGTTGCAAAATTTATGATTTTCTCTAATAGTGATGAATGGAGAAGCAAGATACCTCATTAAAATTTTTTTCCAAATACCTTTCTTTCTGTAATTCCGATATATCAAGTATAACTCAGATTTACATCCAATTACCAAGGGGAAAAAATAAACAATCCTGAGATTTTCTGTAACTAGTTTCTTTTAAAATAAGACCTGCCTTTCATGGAAATACTCAAAATACTCAACTCCTGCCACAACTATAATGAATAACGATTGAATCTAAATGTTGATTTTTAATAAGAAAAATATTTGAAAACAAATGTTATTAAAATGTGTGGTATGGCTTATTGAACTCATCTCAATCATAGAATAAAGAATGAAGCATTTTTTTCCAACCTTTATATTTTTGAAAACAGAAAAATGAAAAGAAATTGTGAATGGTCTTGCTATAGGAAGTGTTGCAGGATTTTTTGTTTGTTTGTTTTTTGATACAAACATACATCTCCTATGGAGAGCAGAAAGTAAATTCCCCACAGCTTCTTAAAATTATCACCTTGCCTCCCTTGAGTCTGATACTCCAGGGATAGATACCAAGCAGCTTGAAGGTGCTAAGGACAGGCCTCATCTCTGTTGAAGCTATACTAAAGCATCTTGAACTTAACATGTTCAGATAAAACTCAATTTCTCAATAGTAGCCCTATTTTCCCAGTAAATGGAAACACCACGTTTCAATTGCTCAGTCTCCCAAATTTGGAGTCAGCTTTGAGCTCTGTCTTTTTTCTCATTCTCTAGGTCCATTAGCTAAGCCTGTTGATATTACCTTCAAAATGCATTCAGAATCTGACCAACTCTCACTTCATAAACACTAATGTCCTGTTCCTATGCACCAATATCGGTCATGCAGATCACAGCCAGAACTTCATGTCTTGTTTCTGTTTCCAACTCTGCCTTCTACAATCTCATCACACATCACCTAGAGTTCTTTGAAACTTAAAATCACATCTTTATTCAAATTCCTCCAATTGACATAAAATCTACAATAGTTTTCACCCTGCTGTAAAAGGCCATATGTGTTCTTTCCACCTCCCTTTCTTCCCATTTCTCTGATTTCAGGTCCTATTTTTCTCACTGCCTATCAGCCACGCCAGCCCCTTTGCTACTTCTTCAACAAGTTAACCAAAGTCCTCCCTCAGAGTTTTAGATCTTGCTATTTATTCTACTTGAGAAGTTATTCTACCCTACCTGCTCCCTACTCCATCCAGGTCTCTACTCAAACGTGATCTTATTAATGGACTAGTCTCCTAAAATAGCACCACTTCCCAGCATCCCCTTTACCCCCATACTTGCTTTCACTTTTCTTTGTAGAATTAATCACTACCTGCGCTATGATATTTATTAATTTGTTTATTTAATTATTGCCTTTTTCTAACATATTAATTTTAAAAAAAACAGAGATTTTTGTTTGTTTCGTTCAGTACGGCATCTGCCAGGTTTGGCATTCCAAAATCATCTGCTGAATGAATGAAGAAATAAAGAATTCATCATGCCCAGCATGCCGTTTCATATTTTTGTGTCTCTCTGCCAACTTCTCTGCTGCCTGAAAAACTTACGGTCTTCCAGGTCCTGACTATCTGGTGATCAAATCTTTAATTACCTCTCTGGAGAGTTTACAATGCTGTTTTCCTTCTAAGAACTTTTCTGTCACTCTCAACAGGTTAAACTCCCCACCCTTTCCTCTGCCCATCTGTTGTAACCTCTACATACTTCTTTCATGTCTCCCAGAATACTTATGTGCCTATAATACTTTCTATGTCTACAAGCATCTTGTGGAGAGGGGGTGGTTTTATTCACATTTGCACCTGCAAAGCACAATTCTTGGCATATAGTAAGCACCTAATGACTATTTGTTAAATCAATACATAAATGGAAGTGAGCTAGGTATGTTTAATATTCTCCTCTTGATGTGTGAATGAAAACCTAAAGCTAAAGATCCCCATATATTTCCTTTATTTTTGTGACTCTAGTAATATTTAACAATAATAATAATGTGCATTTCCTCTTTGCTAGCACTGTTCTAATTTTATTAAAGGTAACTTGTGTATTCAATCTTCTGAGCTGATGAATTTTTATTATCTGAATTTTGTACAAGTGTCTGAGGCACTGGGACATTAAGCAGCTTGTCCTCACTCACTAATCAGAACCTGCTCAGGTCATCTGCCTTGAGAGCCTCTGTTCTCCGTGGCTAGTTCACTATGCCATTTTTCCACTATAAGACTAATTCCTCTATTTTTTTCCTAAATGTATTAGGAAAAAGGTTTTTGACAAAGGTCAGAGTTGATTGACTATAAAACTAACTTAGAGAAGCTTCCATGAGCCTCATATGATATGAATCTATTTCTGAGGTTACAATTTTTTGCCAAAATTATTGGACTTTTCTGGTTGTAGTACATGTATGTATGTTATCAAGGAACATTCTATATGTTTGTCTCATTAATTTTAAGTACATTATTTTGTGTATTTATATATATGTACACAGGCACATACAAGTTATATAAGTATATATAATTTCATAGTTAATTTTGACTTATATCCCAAACCAAGAAATAACATATGTGATTAACAGGGTCTCTCCTGTGGGAAATATAGATTTTTTTCCCCCCTAAAGTATTTAAGGGGCAGATATACTAACCTAAAGGAAAACTTCTCAACACACTCATGAATAAGCATAACCTAGCTCATTGTGTTAAATTGTACTAAATAGTATAAAACTGGGGAGTGGCTACTGAAATTCTTTTTTTGTAATTTAGCAACAGGAACCCTATTATATTTAAATCCCTCTGGTTCTTAACATCCTAGATAAGCACTTGATGATCATCTTAATCATTAGCATTAGTATTTTAGAGAACAGTTGGAGAAAAGAGAGATGATGATGACAGGTTTTATTAAGAGAAAATCAAAACTGAAATTATAGGCAAATTATTAGATTTCGTAGGTGAGTTTAGCAAGGTGAATACATATGTTATTAATTTCAAAATGATTAATTATATTTCTATATTGAGCAATAAATATTTTGTAAATGTAATATCTGGTACCGCTATCCTAAATTTCTTAATATGGAAAATTTTAAATATATACAAATGTAGAGACTATTATAATAAAGTATCCATGTACCATCTGTTCTTACCAATTTATGACTAATCTTGCCATGCCTACAGCTCTTGCTAATTTCTGGCACTTATGCTTTGTTTTGAAAAAATCTCAAGGATCATATTATTTCATCTTGAATGTTTCAGTATATATCTCTAAATAATCAGCACTCCTCTCAAAACATAACCATATTTCTATGAAAATATATAAACTATTAAGAATAATTCTTAATATTATGAAATATTTAATTTATGTTCAAATTCTCTGATGGCCTCAATTTTTATAGACTGTTTATTAGAATCAAGATATAAATATGATCCATACACTACAATTGGTTAGAATGAAATTTCTCCTATAATTTTTAGGCCTCTTTCTTCTAACCTCTTTTTTTTTTCCTTAAAGTTTATTTGCTGAAGAGACAAGTCCATTTGTCCTATATAATTTCCCAGAATATAGAATTTGCTAATTTCACCCCTTTGGTACTATTTAATGTGTGTTCTGTTTCCTATATTTTTTTTTTTGCAAATTAGTAGATCTGGAGGCTTGATCATATTCTGGTTTAGAATTTAGGAATAATAATTTATAGGTGGCATTGTATACTTCTATCCTGTACATAATACGGTGAATTTCAGAAAGTAGAATGAAGCCTCTCTGTTTCCTTGTTTGCTAGATTATTCTGAGATTACTTTGAATCCATTTATTGGTGCCTTATTCAAAATATGAAACTTAGATTTTGTTTTACTGAAAATTGATTGATATAAATCATGCTAATTTAGTAGAAAATTGTCAAGCATAAATGAACAGGAGGATTTTTTCCTTTAGTCCATTTTATTTCTGAATTGACTTTTTCTTATTTAATTAACACTCAACAAATCTTTACAACAGCAGACATGTTTTCAAAAAATTTTTGATCTGTAATTTAATTCCTGTAATTGCCATGGAAGAACTGTTGAAACACCTGGAATCTAGGGGATAAATCAACTGTAATTGTTAGCCATCTAATTGTCTTTACAGTTCCTATTCAAAGCAATTATGAATATTGACATGCAGTTGTCTTGAGTTTTCAAAATGTTCAGGATATATTTCATGTCTATTCCTGAGCTTCCTCTTTTTCTATATTATTAATATTGAAAATTTTAATTAAAAACACACTCAATGAAAAATAATTCATATACTCTTATGAATAATTTTACTCTGATAAATTCAGTAATGTGTGTGTCACCAAACTCTATTAAGTAATTATGTATGTGGTCACTTTGGATTTTTTCATAAGTGCTATTAATTGCTAGTTCCAAATGGACCTTGGTGATTTGTATGGTTTATTCAGGGTGTCACTTGAAATTAAACTAGAGACTTCTAGTCTTTAGTTTAACTGTAGTCTTTAGTCTTTGGTTTTAGTCTTTCATTCATATATACAAATACAAAACTGTATTCAGAAAACATGCTGTATCCTGGTACAAAGTGCTACATCGGGTATCCCCATAATAAAATCTGGTATTTGTTCACAATGGAATATTACTCAATTTTAAGAAATGACAGTGAGTTAGAACCTCTTGTATTATCCTGGATTAAGCTTGAG
>CAUYRT010068469.1:0-37561 GCA_963574885.1 Lepilemur ruficaudatus
TTAATGTTGATATGGCAGTATCACAAAGCAAGCAAATCATCTACCTTTAGCAGAAACAAGATAATATTGCAGTTCCTAATCCTCATTAAAAAATTTGTGTTCTTCCTTCAGTGTTCTCTTGGTCTTCTTTGACATGATGGGCTATTCAGTAGACAGAATTTTAAAATGCTGTCAAGCTGTGCAACTATTCACAAATTCCACTTCAAACAGAAACACAGTGCACCATTGTCAAAAGCTGATAACAGACTGGCGTACTTGACCCCCTTAAACTCTTGCCAACCAGCCTCATGCAGTAGTGGTGCCAGTCGGGGTGGGGGATGGGGAGAGTTAGAACTAAATCATGAGCGTAGCAGCTGTCAATTTAGCTCTTATGGCTTCCTAATCTTCTAATCATGGCAGTCAACCTGGGAGTATTATTTCTGTGAAACTTATTTTATTTTTTGGTATCTTAAATATTTTCATTTTAAAAATAAAATTACCATATAAAAGACAAACAAAAATGTATTAGTAAAAATAAGAGGATTTGTTCTGTAAAATTTGGATTCAGTCAAAAGGCCACACTTGACCTAGAAGGCCACATGTGGCCTTATGGTTGCGGGTTCCCCAACCCTCGGCTATACCATCTAAGTTTGTGTAAGTTCACTCTGTGATGTTTGCACAACAAAATTGCCTAATGAAGCCGGGCGCGGTGGCTCACGCCTGTAATCCTAGCTCTCTGGGAGGCCGAGGCGGGTGGATTGCTCAAGGTCAGGAGTTCGAGGCCAGCCTGAGCGAGAGCGAGACCCCGTCTCTACTAATAATAGAAAGAAATTAATTGGCCAACTAAATATATACATAGAAAAATCAGCCGGGCATGGTGGCGCCTGCCTGTAGTCCCAGCTACTTGGGAGGCGGAGGCAGAAGGATCGCTTCAGCCCAGGAGTTTGAGGTTGCTGTGAGCTAGACTGATGCCATGGCACTCTAGCCCGGGCAAAAGAGTAACACTCTGTCTCAAAAAAAAAAAAAAAAAAAAAATCTAACTTGCATTGAATGGTGTTAGCATTATTCCATAGCTAGTTTGACCCTGTAAGCAAAGTGTAGTAGACACGTTCTTTTCTTAGCAAACATGCATGCCAATGAGCCATTACTTTAGTGATATTGTCTTTTATGTATTTTATGTCTCAGCATATGACAGTTTGAATATGTATTGCTAAGATTTATTTGATAGGGTGTTGTCCTATTTTTATTGCCCATCCAGTTTTTTTTCTTTTCTTTTCTACAGATAATATAAATCAAAATCTTAGTGCCATAAAATCTAATTGTACGTCTTACAATTGTGTATCATTATAAGAGAGTGCTATACATGAACAGTGCTTTATGTATTTGTGTCGTTTACTTGTCTGTTCAATACAAATGACAATCAGGTTAGAAAGCCACACATGGCAGATTTTCATGGTACTATTATATCGGCTTAGGTGCTATATATGAAAACTGATGAGCCTAGTAATAAGTTTAGAAAGCAAGGTTATCAAAGGAGTGCCGATTTCAGCAGGAAAGAGAGTCATCCACAACTGACAATCTCTGTAGACTGCCAAATTACCCAAAATCCTATTCTGCGAGGCAGTAATCTTTAATGTTCCAATAAAAAGTAACTCTTTTTGGGATAGCTATTGTGCTTGTAATTGCACACTCAGAAAGTAATTTGCATAATATTGCAAGGGACCACGGAAAAGATGCTGATAAAAAAGGTAATTTAAGATCACTGGGAAGCCATTTTTCCCTGTGTTACTCTGTCTTCATTTATTCTTCATTCAACTTTCAAGCACCTAGTATGTGCCTAGCACATACAAGTCACTCGGAATAAAGATTTAAAACAAATATTTCACAGTCAAAAGGAATCTATATTTTAGAATCAAGACTAGCAAATAGGCAGTAAGACTAGTGTTTGCATTTCTCATTATAGATATACGTATCAAGAATATTTTGTTGGAGGTTTGAAGATTTAGGAGTGATGAGTCAAGAAAGCTACTCAGATGAGATGACATTTGATGAGTTAGAAACAAAGGTGGGTAATTGGAGAGAAAAGACCTTCTATGTAAAAGAAATGTCATGTGAAATTCACAGAAAATGAAAGAGCCAGGTATGTTTTGGGCATAGAAAATAGTTTAAGTTGACTAAGTATGGGGAGAAATGATACAAAAAAAAAATGGGAGAATGCAAATTGGAAAGTTAAAGGGCCAGGTAATAATAAATTTTTATGCCATGTTAAATGCTTTAGATTTAATGCTGAAGATAATTAGAACCCCTTAAAAAATTTATGCTAGAACATGTTCTAATCTTATTTGCATTTTAAAAAGATCACTCTGGAGTATGTTTTACAAAGAAGCAAGAACCGATACCTTTCAGGAGGCTCTTGCAGTAATTGAAATAAGTGATGATGCAGGCTAAAATTGAGTTAAAGGAGTGGGATGGAGGAAAGAGAATGAATTATCAGACATTAAGAAACCAGAATTGACACAACCTGGTGAAAGAAAAGGAAGAGTAAGGGGACAAATATTAATCTCTTTTGAAAAACTGATGTGTTGTAGTCAGATTCAGATTCCATCTGAAATATAATACACAATTTCAATTCTATAACTGATTAATCCGATGGAGTGCTTTGATGTGTTTTATTTAAAGAGGTTAAAGCACTTTTTTCATCAGTCATTTTTTTGTAGGACACAAGTGATAGTAAATGTTTCATAAGTGACTAAGTTTCCTGAATGTTGGGTCTGAATTTGCCCACATATTTTTGTTATAAAGAAAAATAATCAAATATCTACAAAGTTTTTAATTCAGTGTCTGGCGTATACTGGGTTTCTTTTAATTGGTAATTTATCTGTCTTTATTTATTTTATTATTTGTTTTTATGGAGTACAATACAATGATACTGATTTTTAAAGGAATAAATGTAAATTAGAAAACAGCAGTGCATGTTTCACACGTGTTTTATCTGAGCACGCATGTGAAACAGCTTAATTAAAATTTATTAACAAATTCTAAATTTAATCCTTCTATTTAACTACTTTATGAACTTTTGAAAGTTTCTTGATATTTTGTTGTTGTTAAGAGTGATGATATTTAACATCTACTAATAAGAACACTGAATTGTTGATTGATTTTTTTTCTGTATTTTTTCTGCCTTTATGAACATTTTAGAACAGTTATTTTTAATCATATAACTTTCCTATGTTTAAATTGACTTAATGGAATAAATTATACTAAATCAAGCTAAATTTTTAGCCTTAAAGCAAAATCACAGGGGTCTATAAAAGGGGAAATTACATCAAGTCCACACTAGAAATGAAACATCTTGGTAGAGCTAAGAACATGAGTTTGGAATCAGACAGTTCTATGTTCAATTTCAGGCTGAGAATGGCCTCTTTGGCCTTCCTCACTAACATGGGAAACCTGAGGCCTAAGGCCACATACAACCGTCTAGGTCCTTAAGTGCAGCCTTTTGAGTGAATCCAAATTTTACAAAACAAATCCTTTTATTAAAAGGGGTACGGCAGAGAAAGATGAAGATTTTCTTGCCTCCCTTAGTGCTTAAAGAAAAACAATCTTGAAATTAGAAGGCCGCAGGTTCCCTATATCTGCATGGACCTTATTCTGATTTTCATGATACTAGGCTTTGGAGAAATCATTATTCACAATCCTTGACTGCTGCCTAATCCTTGGTTGTAGTTTGCTTGTTGATAATTTGTTCATCCATTCATTCTTTCATTGACTCAGTCAAAAATATGTATTGAGCCTCTACTACATGACAAGATATGAATTAAGCATGAGACATACGATCATAATATGAATGCACACACACACATTGTTCCTATCCTCAGAAAGGTGACTATTTAGTTTAAGGCTTCTCAATCTGTTTATAAAGGAGTTTTTATTTTATTATCAATCTATTGATAACACACTTTTAGAGAATACAATAAATTTATGTGATCAGAAGAATGACCTGATGAAAAGACATTCACAATATAGACCTTAAGTTTTTTATTTCAAAATATTAGGGGGGTACAGATGTTTTTGGTTACATGGATCACTTTTTTTAATTATAATGCTTGAGTCAGGGTTCAAAGTATGCTCATCACCCAGATACAGTTCATTGTACCCATGGGGGGGGGGTTCACCTATACCCCCACACTCCTCCCCTCTGCTTGATTTCCATTGAGTTTTACTTCCCTTTATGCATGTGTGCTCATCAGTCACTTCCAATTTAATAGTGAATACATGTGATGTTTGTTTTTCCATTCTTTAGATATTTCACTTAGGGTAATGGTCTCCTGTTCCATCCAAAGTGTTTCAAAAGGCATTAAGTCATCCTTCTTCATGGTTGAGTAGTATTTAATGGTATACACATTACATTAATCCACTCATGAATTGATGGGTATTTGGACTGATTGTACATCTTTGCAATTGTGAATTGTGCTTTAGTAAATGTTCCAGTGCAGGTGTCTTTTTGATGAAGTAACTTCTTTTCCTTTGGGTAAATATCCAGGAGTGCAATTCCTAGATCAAATGGTAGGCCAATGAGGAAGAAAAATAACTCCTGAACAGACCAATAATGAGCAATGAGATCAAAGCAGCAATACAGATTCTTTCAAAAAAAAAACCCAAAAAGCCCTGGACCAAATGGATTCACAGCTGAAGTTTATCAAACCTACAAGTGAGAGTTGGTTTTCATTCTGCAGGGATTATTCCATAACACTGAGAAGGAGAAAATCCTTCCCAACTCATTCTAGGAAGCCAGTATTACCATGATAGCAAAGCCAGGAAAGGACACAACAAAAAAAGAAAACTACAAACCAATATACCCTATGAATATAGATGCAAAAATCCTCAATAAAATACTAGCAAACTGAATTCAACAGCACATCAAAAAAAAAAAAAAAACCCACCAGGATCAAGTAGGCTTCATCCAAACCTGCAAGGATGATTCAACATATGTAAATCAATAAATGTGATTCACCACATAAATGGAAGCAAAACAAAGGTTATGTGATCATCTTAATAGGTGCAGAAAAAGCATTTGACAAAATTCAGCACTCTTTCATGCCTCAACAAACTAGGCACAGAAGGAACATATGTCAAAATTATAAAAGCCATATATGACAAACCCACAGCCAGCATCATACTGAATGGGGAAAAGTTGAAAGCATTCCCATTAAGAACTGCAACAAGACAAGGATGTCCACTGTCACCACTTCTAGTCAACATAGGGCAACACAGTGCCCTAGACAGAGCACTGTGCCAAGAGAAAGAAATTAAGAAAGATAAGGTCAAACTCTTACTTTTTGCAGATGATATGAACTTATATCTAGAAAACCCCAAGGATTCCACCAAGAGACTCCTGGAATTAATAAATACATTCAGCAAATTCTCAGGATACAAAATCAGTGTACACAAATCAGTAGCATTACTATACACCAATAGCAGTCAAAAGGCTCAATACCATTTACAAGAGCTACAAAGAAAATAAAATACCTAGGAATATACTAACCAAGGAGGTGAAAAATCTCTACAAGGAGAACTATGAAACATTAAGGAATGAAATTGGAAATGATACAAACAAATGTAAAGATATATCATGCTCATGGATGGGTAGAATCAACATTGTTAGAATGCTCATACTACCCAAAGTGATTTACAGATTCAATGCAATTGCCATCAGAATAACAATGTCACATTTCACCCACCTAGAAAAAACAATTTCACACTTCATGTGGAACCAGAAAAGAGCCTGCATAGCCAAAATAATCTTAAGCAAAAGGAACAAATCTGGACACATCACTTTACCAGATTTTATGCTATACTATAAGACTATAGTAATGAAAACAGAATAATTCTGGCACAAAAATAGAGACATAGACTAATGGAACAGAACAGAGAACCCAGGGATAAAACAATCCACATACAGCCAATTGATCTTTGACAAAGCAGATAACAATATGTACTGGGGGAAAGAAGTCTTATTCAATAAATGGTACTAGGAAAACTGGATAGCCATATGCAGAAGAATGAAACAGGATTCATATCTCTCACTACTCACAAAAATTAATTCAAGATGGATAAAGGACTTAAATGTGAGTCATGAAACAATAAGTATTCTAGAAGAAAATGTTGCAAAAACTATTCTAGATATCAGCCCTGATAAAGAATTTATAAAGAAGACCATAAGGGCAATCACAGCAACAACAAAAATAAATAAATGGGACTTGATTAAATTTGAAAACCTTCTGCTAAGCAAACAAAATAATCAACAGAAGAAATAGACATTGTACAGAACAGGAGAAAATATTCACAAGCTATACAACTGATAAAGGACTAGTAAGCAGAACCTATAAGGAACTAAAGCAAATCAGGAAAAAAAAATCAAACAACCCTATTAAATAGTGGGCAAAAGGCATGAACAGAAACTTCTCAGAGAAAGGTAGAGAGATGGCCAATAAACATGAAAAATGCTCAATGTCATTAACTATCAGGGAAATGCAAATTAAAACCACAATGAGATACCACCTTAACCCCATCAGAATGGCTTTTATTCAAATGTAAAAAACAAGAGATGCTGGAATGGATGCAGAGAGAAAGGAATGCTTGTACACTGCTGGTGGAACTGCAAATTAGTACAACGTCTATGGAAAACAGTATGGAGATTCTTCAAAGAACTAAAAGTAGACCTTTTGTATTATCAGCTTTTAAGAGATACAAAATTCAAAAAAAAAATCACACATTATCAACAGGGCAAGCATATCATAGGAAAAGAGAAAATAATTTTAAAACTTCTCTATTAAATTCTAAATTGAAATTCTTATTCATTGAAATAAGTGGATAGGCAATTAATATAGAGAACTCATATCTTTTAGTTGCTGTACAATTATACCTAAGCCTAAATTATATGTATCATACTTCTGTGAAATATGTTTATAAAAATAGAAAAGAGAATTATAAAGCAAATGCAGCCAACTCAGGATATCCTTTTATTTTCTTTTCTAAAGTGAAGCAAGTGATCTGTATCTTGAATATATATTTATTATTCTTCATAAATTTAGCCTTTAAATTATAATTGAATTTTAATTACTTTTCTATGAAAGTAATGAATTCAAGATCCATGAATCTCTCCTGAATAGATCTTCCTTGTATAGATAACAATTATTTATGTTATATCAAATTCAGTGTTTGGTGAAAACTCTTAGATGATGGTCAATATTAAAATAAACTATTTAAAACTATTAAAATATAAAATATAATAAAATGTTTTTGTCATTTTTACTCCAATTTTACCTGTTATTGAAAATTATGTGCATTTTTCTTGTATAAAGTATTAAGATTATTATAAATACAGAAGGTATAGAATAAATAAGCATATTTGACTAATGTTAGTAAGTTAGATATAAACCATTTTTTTTTTTTTTTTTATCTTGCAGAAACACTAAGAGTGTTTTTGGTAGAACAAACATTGATGATCACCATATCTCAGTATTCAATATCATTTGCTTATAATCAACTTTCACTTTATCACATAATTAAGAAATAATATAAGATTTATCACATTATATGTAACTCATAATTTTTACTGTATCACTAAGCACACTATTTAAATCTACTCACTGCTTCTTCATAGCCTAACTTTCTTAATGAAAGAATTAGTTTTGATTTCTTTATTTCTATTTAAAGGATTGGATTTAAACTCCTTAGCTTAAATAAACACTTCATAATAATTTTTTGTCACTGCAATATTTTTATCTAGCTTGAAGAGTAAAATCCTACAAAAGACTTATAATTCCAAACAAAATAGTTGTTTATGTAGTTACTCATCATTTTGTATATCTTAAACTTTTTTTGTTGTTGTTTGCAAAGAAGCTCAAAAAAATTCCTCTATATCATTATCATATTCAAATGACACATTTAAAAAAAAAACACAAAAGGTATATTTTCTACATCTGCACAATATCTACCTACAATGAAAAACACTGCACTTACTTTATTTTATGAGCTTCTTGTCCAAATAATTGGACAACCTCTAAACACATTAAACTCTGGTCTCCTTGGAAGGCAGTATTACATATACCTTATTGTCATGGGTTTATTCAATATTTTCAATTAAAATATTCAAGGTAGTTTTTTCTTAATCTAACCACAATTGCATATTTTTATAGTGTTAGCAACCTGTTGTTACTTTATAAGAAGCCCTCAAAACATTAATGGTCTATACAAAATACTGAACTTCCATTTGTCAGCTTTTTAAAAAGAATACACTTTCTTACAAACAATTTTTTGCATTTTCACTTATTTCTCTATATCATGTAAATGTTGCCTTACACTTTGATGGTTTCATTGCTTCAACCTATACTATATCTATACAAATAACACGTTGTGGTTTTCACATTTCACACTTTACCTCAATTATAAAATCAAACTCAGTATATGAGGGATTGTACTTCTATAAACTAACACAAATTATTTTGATAGTCAATAATTCAAAATCACTTCAAATATCATTATTTCGTTAATCTGTTACATTTTAGAAAAAGTATGGCCTTCCTTGAATCCCCACCCAGATAAAGTGACATATTAAGTTTCAAATAAAAATATAAATTATATAAAGGTAACTTCCTTAATTCAATTAATAATGTTAAACTATAGAAGTCTTTTTAATCCTCTAATAAAAATTAAATTGTAAAGAATACTTACAAAAGATGCTCACATATTCTGAGGCTTTTATGAACCTGTGGGTTAAAAATAACAAAGCAAATTTAAAATTTCACAGTTTGGAATATGATTCCATTATACATTTCTAAGCAGCTCAAATGATATACAATTCACCAGACAAGTTCAATAACAACAAATTTATCTATACTCAGTTCAATTAAAAAAGCTCCCTGCATGTGTACTTGAGTGTTATGGAAATAAAAAATTACTACAAATGTTTCTAAATGCTTACTTCAATTTCTGTAATTTATTTCTTTTCAGATGTATAAACAGTTCATAGAACATCACCAGTCTGTGGGCCATACTTTGAGTAGCATTGGCTTAATTTCATAAGAAAATGCATAGAGTTGTGGATATTTCATGAAAGAGAAATATAGGAGACTGTGAAGATTTATAATAGAATTTTAATCTAGTTTTGGAGTTACATTAGAGTTGGACTCTTCTTCATTTTTAGAGAGGAATCAATATTTACCAATATTTGAAAACATGGAGTTATCAATTGGTTAAAGAAAGTGTAGAGATTGACTTTTGTTTTTCTTGTTCCTTTCCCACTTTTCTAGATCAATTATGTTGAACACAGAATTCTCTGAGATAGGAACTCTCAAGAAAGATGACAACATCATTCTTCTAGGCAGAGCAGGGTTTAGATTAGAAAATGAAAGTTTTCTTATAGAAGCCCTTTAGTATGATAGAGGGATCCAGTGATACAGTGGCCATGAATTGGATTATTAAGAGGGTTCAGGATACTTGTAAGAAGACAAAGTCACTCAACACTTGTTCATCAATCACCTGTCTCAGATCTAGCTAAGTCAAGGCTTCTCCTGGTTTTTAGGGTTGAGGCAGAGTAAAGTGCTGCTTCTCTCAGGTTTGAGGTGAGAGACAGAAGGGAGACAGAAGGGAGATACATGCTTTGTAATAGGGTACAAATCTGAAGCAAATGCCTTCAAATCAGTTGTACATTTATTCAGGCCCTAATATGTGTAGGTCCTATTGGGTGGAAACTCAAACTATGTTTGTCTCCACTAGAATTGGAAGGAAGTACTTTTTCAACAGATTGATCATTTCCCATTATAAAGCAAAGTTGACAGATATCAAGAGATAAAAGAATGTAACTCAACAGCTTCTAAGCTCAAAACAAATTACCATTGTCACTTTACTGTATTTCTTTTCAGATTTTGCTATGTACACTTTCACATTATTCAAATCATGTATATTTTGAAATATATAAGAAAACATATTTTATAATAATTATTGTCTCTGTATTGTAGATATTTCATAAACATCAGTTTAGTGTCTGATATTCTCTCAAGTGGATATACTATTTTAATTTAATCATTTTACTTATTTTATACATGAAAGTGCTTTACATTTCTTGGATACTATAACACAAGGCTTAACAACTTTGTTCATAATAGTATTAATCATAATATCTTTTTCCAAAAAGCATAAACTTGTTCCTTTTAGATTATTTTCTAATATTGGATTCTGTCCTTGGGACCTGTTCTTCTCTATGTTCTCCTTACTTGAGTTATCCACTCATATGTTAAAACATGTTGCTGGGATAATATGAGAGAAATAGCAGGCAAAAAGAAAGAGAAACTCTTTTATGCCTTCCTTCAGACTTCCAGTCTTTCCCTAACACCTCCTGTTGGCAGAACCTGATAAGAAACCAGAAGAAATATAGGTTGTAGGATTTCAGTGAAAGAAATAATCAATGAAGTGAACAGACAACCTGAAGAATGGGAGAACATATTTGCAAACTACGCACCAAAAGGAGACTAATATTCAGAATTTACAAGAAACTCAAACAACTCAACAAAGAAAACCCCAAACGATCCCATTAAAAAGTGGGCAAAGGACATGAATAGACATTTTTTAAAAGAAGACATACAAATAGCTGACAAGCATATGAAAAATGATCAACATCATTAATCATCTGAGAAATGCAAATTAAAACCAGAGTGAGATATCATGGGAACGTAAATTAGTACAATTTTTATGGAAAACAGTATGGAGATTTCTCAGAAAACTAAAAATAGAACTATAATTCAATCCAACAATCCCATTACGACTAGGTATCTACCCAAAGAAATGAAATCATTATATCAAAGAGACACCTGCAGTTGTATGTTTATCTCAGCACTACCTACAATAATAAAGATACTGAATCAACCTAAGTGTCCATCAAAGGATGATTAGCTAAAGAAGATGGCATATATATATATATATATATATATATATATATATATATATATATATACAATTGAATACTATTCAGCCATGAAATGTGAAACTGTATCTTTTGGAGCAACATGGATGGAACTGGAGACCATTATCTTAAGTGAAAAAACCCAGAAACATAAAGTCAAATATTGCATGTTCTTACTCGTAAATGGAAGCTAAATGATATGTACACATGGGCATAGAGGGTAGAATGATAAACATTGGACTCTCAGAAGGGTTGGAGCAGTGGGAGAGGAGTGGATGATGAGAAATTATTTAATGAGTACAATGTACATTATTCAGGTGATGGATCCTCTTCACTACTACACAACATATACATGTAGCACAATTGCACTTGTACTCCTTAAGTTTTTACAAATTAAATGAAAAAAAATAGCTCCAGCATGATAAAGTAGAGTAATATGGAACAGTGGATTTACATCTGAAATGTTTCCTCACTAGGATACTGGTGAAGTTAAGAAGCTTTTTGCATCTGTATTAGACATTTATATTTCTTCTTACGCAAATTTGCTGTCCTTATTAATGCCTACTTTTCTTTAGTGTTCAGTGTTGTTTTTAGTGTAGTTTTTCTTATTTTTAAAATGAGATTTTTAAAATTTCAATCATGTACATATGTGCATCCATGCGTTTATGTATTTGTATTTAATGTATATGTGTGTGTTTGTATGTGTATGTATGTGTGTGTGTATTTATGGATATAAGTACACATCTATCTACCTATATAATCTATCAATATACCTATCTAAATATCTATATATCTATAGAATAAGACATAGATACAGAGGGTCCTTTCTTTGGATTCTAAGCTTCCACATTCACATCCTGTTCCTCCCACTTTTCTGGCTCTATTTTCTGGGTTGTATATTCCGTTTTCTGCTCACCACACTGGCGTCTAAATGTTGGAGTGCTTCAGAACTCAGTACTTAGAATTTTTCTCTTTTCTATTTAAATTCACAAACTAGGATCTAATTCAGTTTCATGATTTTAAAAGCAATCTCCACAGTAGTATCTCAAATATCTATTTTTACCTTGGACAACTTTCCTGAATTTTAGAACCATATATCCAACTGCCTACTTGACATTTCAATTTGATAAAGTAATAAGCATCTCAAATTTAGATTATTCAAAACTGAGACCTCCCGCAGGTAAAATTACCAGCTCCTTCTTAATTTCCCCCCCATTTCAGTTAATGACAATTCTAGTGTCTCAAACCAAAAACCATGTTGTCATTTTTGATGACTCTCTTTCTCTCACTTCCAGTATTAAGTCTGAGTGCAGCAGATAATATCAAAATATTGAGTGTTTCCATCTAAAATCTTGATAAAATTTTCCATTTTGAGAACAAATCTAATCTACTGAGTTGCACTCAGAATTTTTATTAACATCCTCGAGTTGCTGAATAAACTCTGTGTGATTATGATTCATTAATTATTAACATGCCCCTAAATGGTACTCCGCTTGTAGTTTTACATCTGTAGCATTCTATCTGTAGTTTCATTTCTTATTTTTTTTCTCACACTAGGTCGGGAATCATTATTAGACTAGTCTCAAAAAAATAAGTTGGATGACTTTCCACCTTTTTTCAGGTGTTATAGATGTCATGGGAAAAAAATGGTTTTAACACATTTGCTTGGTGCTTTTCTGAAAAACTTTCTATTTTGCCATTTTTAAAGAGATTTTCACTATGGAAATGGTCAAAATTTACATAAATAATTTGAAAGGATAACAAGTTAAGAATGATCTTAGATATGAGAAGGAAAGCTCATAATTATCAGAGATACCTTGATTCAAACTCTATTTTAAGATATCTACCTATGTAAATTATATATTCTGTTTTGAATCCTATATTACTACTGGTAATATTATCACTAATTAACCTATATTCTTCTGCCCTCTTGAACTACCAAGGTACTTATATAGATGTAACTCAATTATTTTTCAAATCAAGCATAACAAATAATTTTTTAGAGATTGGTGGTTTTCCCACTTCAATCAAAGTAAAACCCAAAGTCCTTCAAAGTCTTGTGTCAGCCTTTTGTGATCTAGACCTCCCCTTACGACTGCCCAACATTGCCACCATCACCATTCTCTCTCTCTCTCTCCCCTACTCTCCTATTATCCCTCTCTCATCTCTAGACACACTGCTTCTTTGTTATTCCTGAAAAAACCCTGCATGTTTCCTCTAAGGTACATGGCATTTGCTGTTCCCACTGCCTGGAAGTCTCCTCTGCCAGTTAAATCTTCTAAGTATTCAATCAAATATCACCTTCCAGGGAGAATTTTTCTATTTAAAATGTCAACTTCCATCTCCTACCTCAGGAATCCTTATAATTTTCTGTTTCTATTTTCATAGTTAGCATGTATTACTTTCTAATATTCGTTCTGTATCTTTTATTTACTTTATTAGCTAATAAGGTCTGCCTACCTATTAAAAGGTAAGCTTTATGGGGGCATGTATTTTTATTGTTCCACCCCCAAGTCATATATATATTTGAATAAATGTGTAATATTTTTTCAATAAATAATATATCTATGAATAAATGAGCAAGTGTAAATTTTTCCTTCTTCTTGATTCACCAGCAATTTGTTATCTATCTGGAGTCACTAAATTTTAAGGGCAAAATGTTTTCCATGGAACTTACAAAGCATTATGCCCTTTAGCTCACACTTCCCAGTGTGATTATGTCTGTGAGGTTCAGTGTTGTACATCCACATTCCTTCAGTCTGTGTTTACCTTCCGTGTTAAATCAAATTGCCTCAGTTCAGTTCCCTCACTTTCCCCTTCACTGTGGACCACAGGGAAATAAATATAATGGACACTGCCATTTTTGTCATAGTGTTCTTCTTCCTTAAGACTTCGTAATAAGTTACAGGTTGGAAAACTGTCTCAGGTTCAGAAATTGGCCAAATTATGGCATTAAAGGGAAGAAATGGCCCTTAGCCTCTTGATCATCTTGACTTTGTTAGGTCATACAGATGGAACAGTATTCCTATTAGTTGCCCACCTGCTTCATCTCTAGGGAATACACAATTTCTGCAATTCTCTGAAAAGCAGGCTTCATTTGCTGCCACGTTAACTTCATCGCTCATTACAATAATTGTGCCCACTTTGCTCGCAACAGTTGTTCCCATCCTTCTTTTTATTGTTTTGGATCCTAAATTCTCCATTCCTGTAAGTGAACAACCCAGTTCTGTAATAGCATCTCTTACCATCATTCCTGTCTTACATGGGAAGGGCATCCCACAGTTTCTCACTGAATAGGGTATCCCTCTCACAAGCACATTTTTATTCCATAGCAAATGATGCACCTTCCAGACAGTTCTGGGAAACATAATTACCTAGTGAATTTTCTAGACTTACCTAGTATATCCACACAAACATACAAAGTCTTTGAGACTTTGGTTTGTTTTTCCAGCTTCCATATTCTGACACATGGACTTCATTTGTGTAGACCAGCATTCTTTCTATGCAACTAGAAATTAACGTTACATTGTAGCATGTTTACACCTTCTCCTGGGGTTTTGTCAAGCTGTTAAATTCTATATTCCAGGATAATGTTTCCATACTCATAGACTCCTATGCCACTGTATATTTGACAAAACCATGGTCCAAACCCCTCAGAAGTTGGGCTTCTGCATACATCTGTTGGTACATGTTGGCTAAGCACTGGGGTTCTTTGGGAATATAACCCTTTTCCTAATTTAACAGTCCCAACACATCCCCCTCTGGATTAAATTGTGACTTAATCCTAGTAATTGGCCCAGTAGCCAGGAAGGGGGATCAGGAAAGATCCCAGGGAGGGGGAACATGTGTTACAGAAGAAAGGTCTTTGCATTTTCTCCAAGCACTGGGGTGTATTCATCCTTAATAGGGAAGAGTGAGGTACTTATACATGTTTAGGGAGCTTAACTGAATTTGGAGAGTTAAAATTTCCAGGTGAATCAGTCCAGATGTCCCCATTCCAAGTGTCAGATCCCATTCTTAACAACCAGTAAGAATGTACCTGACCTTGGTACATTTCCTTTGTTGGTATTTAAATGTTCTTCAGAGCCTAACTATATCTTATGAATCAGTCTTGGGTGCGGTCTTCACTCTGCCTTCCTGCTGAAGGAGATTTAAACTGCTTTATACACTACAAGGAGACATTCTGGCTTTGATAGTTAGCATTTAATTGCTAATTAATAGTTATCATTTCCCGGAGCACCAATTAACAATACAAACTGAATTTTATTGTCCTTATAGTTACTTTTTCCTCCATATTTCTTAAATACCTGACACATCGCACCATCTAATTCATTCCCTTTTACTAGTACACTATCCCCATTTAGCACCTGTGAACAGTTTACAATTGCACTGTTAACCATTCGTCAGGGGCTTTCTATTCTTCACCTATAACCTGTGGTGTTTTCATCATTGCCAGCCAGGTAGTGGGTTACCAAGGTCAAAATCTCATGTTAGAATCTATTTTGTCACACCACTCCTGACACCAACCATTGCATGTTGAGTTCTCTGGGGAGTGGACTCTGAGATTAAGATGGAAATGTCCTCAGGAGATGCTTTTACGAATAACTGTTAAGAGGAGGTGACAAAAACACTATTGAGAAAAGAAAGGAGTTGAGCTTTGTTACAATTCTAAACAAAGCAGCAGCTGGCACATGGGGATGCCTAAAACTGGAAAAGACATTTAGAATTTTCCCCATGTAGAGAACAAGTACCAGGGCTATATACCCTGACTTCATCAGTTGGTGGTTATGGGTTGTGCCTGGAAAGAAGTGCATCATTGAATAAAACCGTTTTCATCAGCCAAGGCCATCCCCAAACTGTCTTCCAGAAATGGTTCCAGCAACTGAGGGAAATCCTTTATTCCTGAAGGATTACCTAGTTAGGGTACTATAATGTCAACTATCATTTCTAGCAAATTAGTCTTATTTCACACGATAGTTGTCCCTCATATGGAAGCAGATTTTGAAAACTAACATTATTTTGCTCAATGTGTTTATCTACATTTTACACTCATCAAAATGTACTGAACAAATTCAGCAGATGCTTGTCTCCTTATGTAAGCTATGAATAACTTTAAAGCAGGGACTCCATTTTATTGCTCAATGTTTTCCCTGTGTAAAATATATCGTACCTTGACAGACCTACTTCACTGAGACAGAACAATATAAGTATTATTTATTTTTTCCATCCAAACATAACATTTTCTTAATTTTATTTTATTGATTTATTCATTTAGCAAATTCTAATAAATTCCTACTTTGTTCTTGGTACTGTGCTTCCTCATTCCTTCATAGCTGAGGAATGAGAGGTGAATAAAAAAGATAATATGCTTTCCTTAATGAAATGTGCATATTCATTTGTGTATTTGTGATATATATATGTGTGTCTATATATGTAATTTCTGCAACATTCACACCTGATTTTTATATATGTAGATGCCTCTGCAAGAAGCTTTAATTCAGGAAACACTTATAAAGAATTTAACCCTTTGCAAAGATTGTACAAGAGCTCATGCTTATACAAATCCTTGTGCTATGCTGAAAGCTAGCTATGTGTTTATATAAAAGAAAACCATGAGGTATTTACCACTGAAAAGACAAGTAAAATCATCACAAAAACAAAAAAATTGAAACTCAGAGATACCCTTCTTATATGATATTAAGTGCTGTAATGTTGGATTATTGCAGAATGTCTGCTCAGAATAAAAATCAATGTTGCAAATATAGATTTGCAAGGCCAACTGGTTCTTATATTGAACTAGGCTAAATAATGTTAAAAATCAGAAAATGGATTTTTGTGTGCTTTCATTTATGAAAATAAAATTTCTAAGATTTTTTATATGCTTACTCTACCCTATTTTTTTAAAAAAATAATCACTCCTGTAATTTTCTATCAAGTATAATTTTTGTTGTGATTTTTGAACATTGTTCCATTGTAAACATATTACACATCATGCGTGATATATGCAAACTATTGCCCCATTATTTCTCCTTTCAATACGTAAATTGCCTTTAAGGGTGCTATGTTCATGGTAGTCTCCTATACCTGCTTTTTGTTTTGACATATTCTGCCGATTTTATTATTTCACCATCCTTTTCTTTTTCTTTTTTAGACTGCACTTATGAGATTATGCAATATTTTTCTTTCTATGCCTGGCTTATTTCACATAGTCTAATGTCTCCTAGGTTTATCCACATCGTGGCGAATGGTAGAATCTTCTATTTTAAGGCTGATATATACATATACATAACAGCTTCTTTAGTTTCTTTATCCATTCATTTGTTACTGGACCTTTAAGTTGTTTCCATATCTTGGCTATTGTGAATAAGCAATGAACATGGAAATGCAGATATCTTTACAAGGCGGTGATTTTATTTCCTTTGGGTAAATACTCAGAAGAGAGATTGTTGGGTCATATGGTAATTCTATTTTTAAGTCCTTTAAGAACCTCCATAATGTTTTCCAGAAGAGCTACACCAACTCACATTCTAACAGTGTGCAACGGATCCCTTTTCTTCACACTCTTGCCAATACTTGTCACTTGTCATTTTGATAATAGCCATGCTAACTGGTGTCAAGTGATATCTTATAGTGGTTTTAATTTGCATTTTTTTCCTGATAATCAATGATGTTGAACACCTT
Organism: Lepilemur ruficaudatus; assembly: GCA_963574885.1. Taxonomy (NCBI): domain Eukaryota; kingdom Metazoa; phylum Chordata; class Mammalia; order Primates; family Lepilemuridae; genus Lepilemur; species Lepilemur ruficaudatus. Next base: position 17,624 of record CAUYRT010068469.1, read on the forward strand.
TTCATATACGTGCTGGCTGTTTTATGTCTTTTGTGGAGAAATGTCTGTACAGGTGTTTTGCCTATTTTTTTAATTAGGTTGTTTTCTTGCTATTGAATTATATGAGTTCCTAATAAATTTTGGATATTAACCTCTTATCAGATATGTGTTGCAAGTATTTTTCCCAATTCATGAGTCATCTTTTCATTTTGTTGATTTTTCCTTTGCTGTTCAGAAGATTTTTACTTCAGTATAGTCCTGTTTATTTATTTTTGTTGTTTATAGTCTGCAGTTTTAGCATGTAACACACCCACCCCCAAATTATTTAACCTTTATTCCCTTATGTATTGAGTGTGAATTTAATGCTCTTGTGAAAACTATATCCAATCCTTCATTTATTCTCTTTTCCTTTGCAATACTTTGTTCATTGTCTGTGACATTATGAGTCTTGTAATCAAGTGGAATTCATGCTGTTCTTTGCCTAGACTAGATCCCGAATGATATCAGAGCATTTCACAGCTAACACCACAGAATTGGAAGTAACCATCTGCCCCTTTACCTCCACAATCATGGTTTGGTCTTCATTTCACTCAAATAATTGTTCATGTATTATAAGTGGTTTTCTAGGGAATTTCTTGGCCCTACCTTTGAATTCACCCTTCTTAAGATTATCAGGATTTTTTTATCTGCAACACAAAATTAATTATATTACTGACCTTTTTATGAAGTTCTAATTATAAACACCAGAGTAAAGACAATTTTAGTTTACTTACATTAAAACTCACCAAAAATAATAAAAATATTATAAGTAACAAAAAAAATTAATTTCTTTTAATTCAGACAATGTAATTCAACAAAATATTCATTTAGGTCAAAACCATAGTGTACATATTTTCCTTTGCCTTTTTCTCTAATAGCAAACAGTACTACTGTGTCAAAATTGAGTTTTCCTGTCCTAGCTCTTTACTACTAGTTGAATGAAGTTTGATGAATTACTTTTGAATATTTTCAAGACAGACCACTGTTTCATTCTACATCTGTAAAATGTCATGCTTTGGGCCAGAAGATCCCTGAGGTCTATTTTATTGCTAATACTTTGACTTCCTTTTTCTGCCTTCAGTCTTATTAGAGAGAGATAAGTGTAGAAGGAGAGGAAAAAATTGGAACAGAAAAAAAATAGCAATGTATATAGACTGAGGCAGACACACAAATGTTATTGCAGCATTAAAAAATTAATAGCAAGGGCAAAGGATAGAAACAGAAATATGTGACCTCAGCTGTGGTTGGTATTATCACTAAACAGTTTCTTTTTAAAATTTCAAAACAGAAATTTTTATAACATATCAGTGAAAAGGTCATGGTTGGGATTCTGGGAATATGAGGTAGGAGAGGGGAGTCAGGGAGATGGAGACATAAAGGGTAATTTTCTGTAGGACTACATTTTATAAAAACTAAAGCCAGCATTGCACATAACGGATGTTTGCTGAATTTATAAAACATAATCCTTAAAGCCCAATAAACCTCATATTTTTAAAGCCCTTTCCCAAAAATTCAATCTTCTCTCCAACTAGCATCTCTATCTTTCTTCTTGCTGTTCCCCAGGAAGTCTCACTTGCTCTTCTGACATCTTTTGTCTCCATCCTTGTGAACATTCTCCCCCAGAAAAGAGAAAAAGGATGCATAAAGCCTTTGAAGCATTCAGTTTGGGGTTATTGATTTCATTTCCTGCTGCTTGTCTCTGCTTAACCAGCACCAAACTTTCACATGTGTAAACAGATTGATATGAACAAACAAAAATGGACTTTTAGAGAATCACAAAGAACAGAAAGTTAGATCTGAAAAGGCTTTTTATAAATCCTCTAGTCCATGTCCATCCTTTACAGACGGATGAATTGAGGCCAGATGGGAAAAAGAACTTTCCTGAGGTCATACATATTGTACAGATTTAATCGGATCCAATATTTAAAATGTTGTGACTCTGTGAGATTTATCATACCACGGTGAAAAGTGTCTGCCGGACCTATTTCTTTTGCACAGTCTTAATTCTCTTGTGCCACTTATGGGCTAGACTACAGCCAACTTCACATTTTCAAAGATATGCTGTTATTAAGAGATGTTTAAGGAGCCCTGGTACAGAATTGTAAAAGTACTTCTGCTGTGTCTCTGTGCTCCACATTTAGTAACAGGTTTCAGAGTCATTTCCCCACATATCTAATTCTATCATCTTTCATTATGCTTCTGAGAGTTTTGTATTTTTATATATCTCTCTTCTTTCTTTGTACCTTACTGCTATAGCTTGTTATTTTCATAAAGAATGTTTCTTATCCTCATTTTATCTACTACCTTTTACTTTTTTCTCAACGGTTTCCTTTGTTATCTACTCAGCTGTCTGAACATCTTGCCTTGTATCTTTTCTTCTGTATAAACCATGTTTTCTTGAATTCTTTTCACAAAGACAAGAAACTATAAAAAATGGGTGTTTTGGGGTGCAGTGAGGTTGTTTTTTTCAGAAGTACCCTTTTTCCTTCTCTCTTAGATGCTCTTTTTCCCTCCATTACAGGGAGAACAATAATTTTAAATAACGTATATATCTAAAAAGATGTGTTAAAATAGCACATCTCAATGTCAAAATATAGACTTACTTCTGAGAAGAGGACAGTATATTCTGAATTATTAGCATTATTTTTCTTAAAATATCATTTTGGTATTTCCAACATTTTTATATGTTATTGAGAATGTATTATTGGTTCAATTTTAAAATATTTTAAACATTTATGAAAATAGAAAATCTAAATGGCAAAAAAGATAGACATGCTTGTTAAAAGGGAACTCCATTCTCAGAGAGACATAATTACTATTAAAGGTTAAAGTATGACATTTTAAACATCAATTTGACAATATATTTTCAGCCTTACTGTATAATTTTCCAATTGATTTTTCAGGATTGAATACAAAATTGACAAACTTAAAGCCATAGTATCTGATAAAGCTAAAGATTTCCAAATATTCCTCAATTTTATGAAGTTTATGCAATCTATGCTTTTCATGTTTGCTTTGTAAATAATTGAATTAATTCATAAAGACATAATGAAATTAAATATTCAGTTTATCTGTACTGCTTTATGTATTAAAAACGACAAGATCTGGAACAGACGTGCCAAATAGTTAGCATTTGAAAATCTGTGTACTGGATTAAGTGTTTCATTACATTATTTTATATATGGTATAGATATTTAAAACATCTTACATGAAACAAGTTAAATATGTGAAATTAGTCTCTACCAGAATATAAACAGAATATTTTCACCAAGTAACTAGTGTAAAATTAGGAAAGAAGACATCTATTATAAATAACATAAATAATAATACAATATTGATAGAAATGAGTCCTAACATATATAAAAGACTATATAAATTCAAAAATACTCTTAAATAGCTCTAAAATCAAATCCTAGCAGTATATTATTTAGAGAGAATACTTAAAACAAAATGACATATAGCTTAGGACAAAACAATGAGCAAAATTCACACAGAGAAAAGAAATCAAAGATGTTAACATGAATTTTAAGCAAAGTAAAATTCAAAAAATAAGATTCAAGAAACTTAAGAAAAAAATGCACATTATATTGAGAAATAATACTATTGGTAGTAGAATTTTTACTTCAAGTATAAATTTATGACAAACAATTTTCAGAGAGAATTCACAGCAATTTCTTTTTTTAACTTACTCTACTCTCTAAAGGACTTAAGACTGCTCAAATTCATATACTATAAAAAAATTTTAAAGTGATAGGAAAATCATTTCATAAATAAAATAAGGCCATATATGTCTAAATAGAACAGGGATAAGAAGAATCTGAATAATTGACTCTAAAATGATTTATTAATGTATAAACATCATGTTCTGCTTGACAAAAGGGTTGACATTCTTATCATGAACCCATGGAGTATTTAGAAAATGTCATCATTTTATAAGCTGCAAAGAAAATGTCATCAAGTTCTAAAATGTAGGTGTTTTGCAATAAAATATGATATCATCTGGACACTTAAAATGAGAGTATGGAAATACTTATGGAACCAACTCAACAATGAATAAATAGACAGATAGTTATTAAATAGATATACAGATCATTTCTGAAAAGAAAAAAGTATATTTTTAAAAAATATGAACAACTTTTTTGTGCTTATATGTAACATTATTTTATATCCTTAGGTGAGAAAATTGTAAATATAAATGTTTTCCAAAAATAAATGCCTGCTGAGATATTTGAAAGTATCACAGACATTTCTGAATGCACATTCTAAGACCATTTTTAATGGCACCACCTAACTCCTAGCAATAATTTCTTTTCACTTAAAAATAGGCACAATAAATGTGTGTAACAAATAATCCCAAAACTTTAGTGTCATTTGGTATTACATGTTTCTTTTTGCTCATGTGTCTGTGGGTCTGCTGGGTGACTGTTGATCTCAGCTGGACTTGGTGAGATTACTCATGTACCTCTGGTCAGTTGCAATGAGCTGATTGGCTTTCCTGATCTTGCTGTGCTCTCTCCTATGGCTGGTGCTCAATGAGAAGATTTGGTTCTGCCCACTGTAGGCATATCATTTTGCAGCAGAATCTTCCCAGCTAGGTTACATGCAGTACAGTTATGTACATGGACACGCAAAAGTACAAAAGCCTCTTGAGGCACAGGTTTAAAACTAGTGTCCCATTATTTCAAACACGTTCTCTTGAACAAAGCCAGTCACCAGATGAATGCAGTCAGAATTGGTACATATTACAAAGTTATAGAAGAAAGGGAGAGGATTAAATGAAGTAATAATGTGAGGCCACCAAAGTAATCATTCTACCACTCTTATTAAATATAACAGTTTATCCATGTATTCACTGCTATTTTCTACATGGACAATCATGGCATATTAAAAAAGTTATAGTTTTATTTCTTACTTCCAATCCATATACCTTTTCTTTAATTATTATGGTTTCAGAATACTAAGGGGGTACAAATGTTTTTGTTACATGGCTTGAGTTAGGGCTATAAATGTGCCCATCACCCAAATAGCGTTTATTATATCCATTAGGTGAGTTTTTGCCCCTCTCCTTCTCCCCCTCCCCTGCTTGATTTCCAGTGACTTTTACTTCCATCTATGCACTGTGTGCCCATCAGTAGGTCCTAATTTATTAGCAAGTATATGTGGTGTTTTTTGTTTTTTGTTTGTTTTTTTCCATTCTTGAGATACTTCGCTTAGGATAATGTTCTTGAAATCCTTTCAAATTGCTGCAAATAGCATTAATTCATCCTTCTTTATGGCCGAGTAGTACTCCATGGTATAACACATTTTGTTAATACATTCAAGAATTGATGGGCACTTGGGTTGATTCCACATCTTTGCAATTGTGAATTGTGCTGCAATAAACATTCTAGTGTAGATGTCTTTTTTAAATACTATGTTTCTTTCCCATAGAGTTAGCAAAGTTCGCTGATTATAATTTTCTTAAAATTTTCTTATGATGTAACTTCAGTCTGTTTTTCAGTAAAGACATACAAACATCTATACATTATTTTTAAATCCCAACTTGAAAGTTCTTACATATTCTTATCTTCATTGCAACTTTGAAATTCACAAAGGATAACTCCAATTTTACCTACTAACTATATGCCTTCATGGATTCATCTTCAGATATCAATCTGTCAGTGAATACTTGTGTTTTTAGTCATATATGCTTTTGTTCAAGGTTGGTGACAATAATGTTACCACTTATCAATTTGTTTGGTTCACCAAATATTTTTGAGCATATACTATTAGTTACATTCTTAGAATACAAAGTTATGCAAGAAAGATAACATCTCTAACTTAAGAGTGTATATTCTACTGGTGGATATGGATAATTAAGCAATTGCAATAAAAGGATATAAATGCTACACTCATAAAGATAAGATAAGTGAAGCATCTCATGAACAACTATAAAGAAATACTGCATATTTTCACTTGCAAGTGGGAACTAAGCTATGGGTATATATGGTCATACAGTGTGGTATAACGGACACTGGAGACTCAGAAGGGGAAAAGGCAGGAAGGAGAGTGAGGGATCAAAAATTGCCTATTGAGTACAATGTATACTATTTGGGTGATGAGTACACTAAAATGCCAGATTTTACCATAATACAATTCATCCATATAACTAAAACCATTTATATTCCATAATTCATTGAAATTATACACACACACACACAAACACATACACACACACATAATGTAAGTATAACATGCTTTGAAAGACGTGCTATGCAGAGAGTCAATGTTCAAATCTATGAGGATGTTTCAAGCAGAAATAATAGAATGTTATTAGTGCTAGAGATAAAAGAAGCACATCAAGTTGGAGAATAAGTTTTGTAAGGTTTATTGAGTCATGACAGATAAAACAGGAGATAAAATGCACTCTATTATTTGTGCTGTAGATAATATAGTGGGTGACCCTATTCTTGCTGATAACTGACTGTATGTTTTCAGTGGAAATAGAATTCTTAAATATTCTGTGTATTTTAGGAAGGGTTGAACAAAGAAAAAAATTATTTCCCTTGATTTGTACCTGAAACATGTATTTGAAAGAAAATCTTTTCATAACAGATGTACTGTATAAAGAATATCAGGATGTACTGAAATCACTCATATCCCTGCTTTTATGACATGATTGCTCAGTTAATTATATACATCCTAAACATTTAAGGAAAACAGAACCGATGGCAAATCCTTCCTTTAAAAAGGGATAAGTCCATGAAAATAACCTTATTCATCACAGCATAAATGTCTTTCTCAAATTATTCTGTTCTGTGGATCAGAAAATGATGCTACTATTGAAGAAAATGGAAAATTAAACAGCATAATCTTCGTATCAAAGTCATTGATGTGTCCCAACAAATGTCACATCACTGCTACTGCTACCGAAAAATAAACAGAAGGAAATATATATTTTAATACAAAATTTTGCTTGAAGAAATAGTCGACTTCTGAGTTGAGAAGACAGCTATTTGTAATTTTAGAATCCTTTGTAAATCACATATTGTAGAAATGAAATAATAAACCCAGTAAACCCTTCCTATAGTAGTCCATGGGCTTGCAAAAGGGACCCACTCCTCTCTAAAAATAAATACATATATTCCACAAAACAAAATTAAGCTTCTTTGTCAGGGTTTACAGTTCATTAAAGCATACTTACATTCATTTGCTTATTCAGAGACTTGATGTCATTTTCTTGTCTCTTCCTCACTACCTGGCCATGGATTCAATTTTCCAGTCAAACCAACCTTTTACAAAAGCAACCCCTAACCAGTTTTCTTGAGTTTGTGTTTACTACCTTACAGTCCATTCTCTTCATAGCTTCTGGGGGATCTTTTAAAAATAATCAGACTCTAAAACTCCTATGGTTAAAACTTTTCAATGGGCTGGACGCGATGGTGCACGCCTGTAATCCTAGCACTCTGGGAGGCCGAGGAGGGAGGATTGCTTGAGCTCAGGAGTTCAAGACTAGCCTAAGCAAGAGTGAGACACCATCTCTACTAAAAATAGAAAAAAATTAGCCAGACATGGTGGCACACACCTGCAGTCCCAGCTACTCACATCTTTGTGATTATGAATTGTGCTTCAATAGACATTTGAATGCAGGTGTCTTTTTGATAAAATGACTGCTTTACTTTTAGGTAAATACCCAATAGTGGGTTTCCTGGATTAAATGGTAGGTCTACTTTTAGTTCTTTGATGAATCTGCATACTGTTTTCCATAGAGCTTTTACTCTTGCAGTTAGACCAAAAGTGTATAAGCATTTCTTTCTCTCTGTATACATGCCAACATCTATTGTTTTGGGACTTTTTTCTTAAATGAGAAAATCATGCTATGCATAAATATTTTTTTCTATTCTTTTTTTTTAATTTCAGAATATTATGAGGGTACAAACATTGTGGTTATATGTAATGCCTTTGCCTCACCAAAGCCAGGCCTAAAAGCATGCCCTTCCCGCATACAGTGTGCTCCATTTCCATTACTTGTGAGTTTACAAGTCCCTGCCCCCCCTGACTGGCACCCAGTGAATATTACTACCATGTGAGATCCTTAGTGTTGAACAATTAGTACCTATTTATTGGAGAGTACATGTGGTGCTTGTTTTTTCATTCTTGTGATACCTCACTTCAAAGGATGGGTTCTAGCTCTATCCAGGATAATATAAGACATGCTTGATCACCATTGTTTTTTGCAGTTGAATAGTATCCAATGGTATACATATATCACATTTTATTAGTTCACTCACGTATCGATGGGCACTTGGGTTGTTTCCACATCTTTGCAATTGCAAATTGTGCTGCCATAAACATTTGAGTGCATATGTCTTTACTATAGAACGTGGTTTTTTCCTTTTGGTAGATGCCTAGTAGTGGGATTGTTGGATCAAATGGTATTTCTATTTTTAGCTCTTTGAGGATATCCAAATTACTTTTCACAGGGGTTGTACTTATTTGCAGTCCCACCAGCAGTGTAACAGTGCTTCAATCTCTGTACATCCATGCCAGCATTTGTTGTTTTGGGATTTTTTGATACAGGTCATTCTCACTGGAGTTAGATGATATCCCATTGTGGTTTAATTTGCATTTCCCTAATGATTAGAGATGTTGAGCACTTTTTTTATATGTTTCCTAGTTATTAGTCTGTCTTCTTTTTAACGTTTCTGTTCATGTCCTTTGCCCATTTATTGATGAAGTTGTTTGATTTTTTGCTTGTTGATTTTCTTAAGATCTGTATAGATTGTTATCAGCCCTATATTGGATATGTAGAAAGCAAATATTTTCTCCCATTCTCTAGGTTGTCTATTTACTCTAATGATAGTTTCCTTGGCTGTGCAGAAGCTTTTTCATTTTATCAGGTTCCATGTATTTATTTTTGTTGATGCTGATGCTAAGAGCTTTAGGGCTCTTAGTCATAAATTCTTTGCCTAGGCCAATATCTGCAAGAGATTTCCTATGTTTTCCCCTGGAATTCTTGTGGTTTATTGCCTTGCATTTCAGTCCTTTATCCATTTTGAATTAGTTTTTGTGAGTGGTAAAAGTTATAGATCAGTTTCATTCTTCTGAATGTAGCTATCCAGAGTGATTTACAGATTCAGTGCAATCCCCATCAAAATAACAAGATCCTATTTCACATATCTAGAAAAAATAATTTTATGCATTGTTTAGAACAAGAAAAAAAGGCTGAATAGCCAAAAAAAATTAAGTAAAAAGAACGAATCTGGAGGCATCACATTACCAGACTTTAAATTATTCTACAAGGCTATAGTAACCAAAAGAGCATAGTACTGGCACAAAAATAGAGACATAGACCAAGGAAACAGAACAGAAAACCCAGAGATATAACCATCCACATACAGCCAAGTAATCTTTGACAAAGCAGACAACAATGTACACCAGGGAAAAGAAGCCCTATTCAATAAATGGTTCTGGGAACATTGGCTGTGCACCTTTACATAATAGATCAACTTTTATCCTATTAAAGACACTATTACTTTGTATTTTTGGTCATTCAGAGCTGAAATTTGTCGTAAATAACAAACACTTCACCAAAAGGAGAATAATAATGGTAAACTCGTCAAGATAATATGGTTTTAAATCATAGCTCTAATTTTTAATAATTAAATGATAATATACTTAAACATATTTCTCAATATACTCATTTTAAAGTGAGGAATAACAATATATAACTCATAGATGCTGTGAGAATTACGTAAGATAATTCATGTGCAGTGTTTACAACAGAGGTCAGCATATTAAGGCCTGCAAGTAATATTCTGCCTTCTGTTTGCTTTTATAAATTAATTCTGTTAGATTGTTTTGGAATGAAGACACACAATTGTCTTTAGCTACTTTCATGATATAATAGCAGACCCCACAGACCTTAAACTATTTACTTGCCCTTCACAGCAAAAGTTTTCAAACCCCTGATTAAGGACATAGAAACTGATAATTTGATTATATATTTTCTCTATATGAACCAATGTAGTAAGGTGTTGTTTTTCTTGTAAAGTGATTACATTATCAATCAACCATCAAGTATGCATATGCTTGGGATTTTGAGTGTGATATGTATAGATTTTAGTAATCCAACAGTGTTTATTGATCTAGTTCCTTTGAGCCTATGGTATATTTCTACCAAAGGCTGATATGGATTACAGCTTTAGTCTGTAGCCTCAGACCATAGGATAACAGATTGTTCAATACCAGATGAAACATATGCTCCATTAATTACCATAATGTGTTTAAATGCCAACCTACACATAAGCTCTTTCCCAAGCAATGTGAGAGTCCTCTCACGGGATGCAATCTACAACCCTTTACATATTTGAAGGCCACCAGGTGAAATCAATTTAAACCCATTGAACTGATTTACCTCAGGTACTGGAAATCAATGATTCAAATGAAATAAGTATTCTTAAATAACAACATTTGGAAATTTTATAAGACCCAATTCCTTCTTAGACAGCTAATACAGCACTTTGCTTAAAGGAATCCTACATGCCCTCATTAGAAACCACCCTAGTGTTTTTCATATATTTTGCTCTGGCTCTGATTGCGAAACTTTCTAGAATGATTAATTAAAGTAAGTCTACTAGCCATTACAATAGCATTTTTAAACTAGAGACAGGTTTTGTTCCTCAAGAAGTATACCCAAGCAGTACAATACTTCTCAGTAAAGTATTTAAGCACTAAAGTTTTAGGCTTAGCTCTTTAATCAACATATGGCCCCTACCTCAATTGAAAGTACCTATTATATGTTTAAATTAATCACATTTACCTCTCTTGAGGATTCAAGATTGTTACTGCCTCATGATGAAAATGAGATTTTCAGTGTAGCTTTTTGTAAAATTCATTTATTTTATTTATAAGATTGAGAGACTATTCAGTTTAATTAAATTCAATAAAAATTAATTTTGTCCCATTTATCACAAAATGCTCTGTCACTTTGAGATATAGATATAAATTATACATGGTTCCTCCTGTCAGCTAAAAATGCAATGTTGTAGATACGTATATGCATATACTCACAGTTAAAGGTAATGAAACATAGTGAAGAGCCTCAACATGGTAAAGACCTCAACAGGGGGTCAGATGATCCTAGTTTAAATAACTACTTTTATAATTTCTTGTTCTACAATATTGGTAAGGCTTTTCTGAGAATTTGATTTTTTTATGATGAAATAATACAGCATATGTTAGGAGTTTGGCATTTGGATGGCCTTTGATTAATACTGGTGCACTGCTCTATTTTGAATGCACATAGAAGCATAGAAGAAAGACGGAGCCATCGTTAAGAAGAAAACATTAACAAAAATGTAGAAACCAAATTTAAAAATATAAATGGTTTGCAAGGCAGATATAGATTATTCCCTGAAATCAGAAAGTCTGGAGACAAAAGTTTTGAAAATATAGGGCAGTCTTCTCATTTTGGACATCATGTTTGTGGAATGCTGAAATACAAAATAAAGCTGGCTAGTTTTGTGAAAAGTCGAGTAGAAAAGGTTAAAGGAAAAGAAACATACGATAAAATATTGAATTATTGTGATTAGAATAATTAATAAAACATAGTAGCATTTCAATAAGGGTTTTTGAATGAATGTGGAATAAATTTTAATATGTGTATTGATATTTTTACCCTAGTTCTATGTGTCAATCATTAGTGATGAAAAAGACAATAGGTTCCTATTTGGAAAACATTTGTAAGTTTTTGCAATGAGGTAGGTAGCTTCTTGAATGCCAATCTAATAAATCGCTATATAGGTTATTCTTACTCTATTTGCCCAGAGTGATTGATTTTATGTCAGTTGCAAAAGAGAAACTGGGTAATAAAAACACATATAAACACACACATACACATGTGCACATACACATACACCCACACACACCTCGTAGTGATGCCTTTCAAAGAAAAACTACTTATGACACTGTTATTGTTATCTTCTTGTCTTTTTCTGCCACTTTTTAAAATTTAAATCTGCAGTTTCCCAGATAAGTATATATCACCCAGTGCGGCAATCATGCTAGAAGCAAAGCACACCTATTATTTTCCCTAACAGAATCCTGGAGTAATAAAAAGGGCTATGGTTAGAAAGAAGGAAAGCAAATGAAAGTGCCAAATGTAGAAATAAGAGTGACCCCCAGTTTGGAAATTTACAGTTACCATCACAAACAAGGATTTGTCTCTAAGTAGCTATTCTTTTCTCATTTCTTATTTTCTCTTTTCTCTTTTCTCATTTCTCTTTTCTCATTTCTTATTTTTCTGTAGTGATAATCTACAAACTATTAAAAATAATTTTCCAATGAAGGACCTGAATACTTGTTTTTATGGAACCAAAGAAGAGAGAGAAAGAAGATCACAAGTTGACTTGCCACTCTCTAGCCAAACTTAAATGGAACAGAATCCGGAGGCAAAGCCTGATTGTGAGATAGCATAAGCCTACATCATAAAATAAAGATACAAGAAACACTTTTGTGAGAAGCTGATGTAGGCCTGGGCAATAAGTAGACAGACCTGCAGAATTCCCAATGCAGTTTTTTAAAGCTAATTTTCAGGGTTAAAATAATATAGTAAAGATAGAAAGTGACCTCAGTGGAAGGGATGGCATATTAATTTTGAGGAGATCTGAGGGTTTGGTCCAGTTCTGTCCCTCCTTCCAGCTATGTGACTTGGAACAACTAATTTAACATTTTCGGGGACTATTGGATTAAATGATTTTCTAGAGCTATTACTGCTCTGAAATACTCTTTGATGCTAGGAAATGGATTCCTGGAATCCATAGAGACAAAAACAAACAAAATTTCAGTTAAGATGCAAACAAGATGGAACATTTAAAGACTTTGGTGTTTCAAAATAGTCACCATTCCCCTGGTAAGACTAATGAATGGTGAAATGACCAATTGTGAGTAACAGATGGAAAACTGGGGGTTGGGAGGAGACATCTGAAAAAGTCTATCACCTAGATAATCGGTCCCTGAATAATTCAGAGATGACGGCATTTCCTTTTCTCATTGCCTAAACATTTAGCAAAACTTATTGATGTTATACCTATGACTCTCATGAGGTGACTTTTATTAAAACAAACACTCTTCCATAATGGTCCAATTATGGTCTAAGTAAGAAAAGATCAGTGAAGGAGGATTTCCCATCAATAATTGGTTATTTCTGTACCCAGCCAGGTTTTCCCTGCATCCTGTCTTTTGTACCCATTTCATCCTATCTGCCCCACAACCAGTCCCTTAGTCTATGCCACAATACCTCTCACCTAGATTTGTGTTGCAGTGTTCTAGTTGCTCACTCAGATTCCAGTCTTCCTTGCCATTAAACACTCTAGTTATAAGAAAAGTCTTCCAAAATTTGAACCTCTTTACAAATGTCTAATATCTCCCTTTAGAGAAAGCAATATACTTCAAAGTTTGTGTTACAGCTTTAAATCTCCCTTTCATACCAATGCATATTTCTCCTCAATCCTTTTTATTACACACACACCCACGTACATATACATAATATATATTTTATATATGATACAGCTTTTGAATAAGAATCAAAGATGTAGATAATGGCTTTATAACTTAAGACATTTTATATAGAATGTTTAAAATGATTTTTGTAGTGAACACTTGCAAAGAAAATACAAATTCAAAAGAAATCCCTATAAAATTTAATGTGCAATCAGAGGAGAATAATAGCTTATAACTATTGAGAGCTTTCCATAGGTTTAACACTGTTCTAAGTGTTTTATATGAATTAAATCATTATAGGGTTTATAGCAACCCTATAATGCAGGTATTAATATAACACATTCCTATTTTACAGATGAAGAGACTGAAGCAGAGTGGTTGCATAACTTATCCAAGGTTTTATAGCTGGCTATTAACAGAGCCATATTATAAATTGAGACATTCTGACATCTAACCCCATAGCCTAAAAACACTATGCTATACTGCCTTTGAATAGAAGTGATATATTCAACTGGGAGGATGTAGAGTCTTTTATTTTTGGATTACCAGGCTACTGCTTTATTTAATACAAGAGAGGGATTCCAGATCACTAGAAAGAGGATGTACAAAATGAATACAGGAAATAGGACCTTTAGACACAGTTCTGGTGTTAATTATGTATGAGGACAAAGGACTGAAGGCAGACATAGCAAAACAGAAGTACAAAAAGATCCAAAGCAGTTGTTGATAATTTAACCTCCTGGAAGGCAACCCTGCTATGATGAAGAGGATTATGATAGGCCAAAATCTCCCAGTTTCAGTGTTTTTCCCAGAAGAGATATCATGCATTTTGAGGTGTGTATAAAGTTTTTCAGGTGAAAAAGTATTAGAGATTGCATAAACACATTATAACGTTGTGAAGTGGGTTGGAGGTGTTCCTCAATATTGACAGAGTTTGGTTCCTATTGCAAAGAAAAGGCTAAAGTTGTCATTGAACCTGTGGAAGCCTGTGGGTTAATTCATCTATCCCAGTATCTCCCATCTAGAGTAGTAAAGAAGGGATTCTGGTGGTTATAAAGGAACTATGAGTAGCAGATTCATCAGCATCTAGTGACCACTAAAGATTTAAGTTTCATGGATGACTTTGAAATATGGCCTTCTAAGAGACTCAGGAAAAAGTAGTTAGTACATATTTGTAGAATGCATAAATCAATTGTACACTGTGACTGAAATTCCAGTACCTCGTGGTAAAAGAATATTGCACATCAAGGCAATAAAGACAGTTGGTATCACAAGTGTAATTAAGATGCAAAAGCACTGTGTTAGGTGAGTTTAAGGTAAGATCAGATAATAGCAACACCATGCCTGCCCTGTTTTTTATAATTTCTTACTTTAATTTGGGTTTGAGGAGGAGGTAGAATATCAAATCTAGAGAGAGTGCCTCATTGATAGAGAGAAAGTCATATGAGAAGAGATGTTGCATAGTATTTAGTAGTGCAGGCTTTAGAATAAAATCTGGTGTGATTGCTAGTTCTAAGTCTTACTTGAAGGTAGTTTGGACAAGCCTCTTCTGTAATGTTTAGTTAACAAAGCTTCTCTCACAGATGGATGGTATAGTAAAGTCTCCTTTGAAAGTTTGTGGTTTGAAAGTCAAGAGTTATCCATTCTTTCTGCAAAGCTTAGAACTGAAGGCAGGGTGAACAATTTAATACATTATATTAAAGTAAATGTCAAAACACTGATGAACTTCAGACACTGTTCAATTGCTAATCACCATTCCCTATGAAGAGGTAACACAACTGTAATATAAAATGCATGGTTATTTTTATTTCTTTATTTTTAAATTTTTAATCATCATTAAAGTCAAAGAACTAGCACAGGAGGGAAAAAAAAGCCTACCTCTTGATATCGTGCATGATGATCTACTTTACATTTTGCAGCACATACTTTCCTTACTTCAGATGGCGTTGACATTGGAAGGAATGAGTTTTTTAAAGGAAATTACAGCATAGATAAGACAAAATAAGAAGACCATTTTATCCTGGATAGAAAAAAAAAAGTAAAAAAAAAAAATCTTAACCTGGAATTCAATAAAACCTCATGAAGAGATGTAACGATGGCAAGCAAAAAGGCAGTAGAATAAAACCAGTAGAATAAAAACTGGTTTTCTCATAGTTACAGTTGCAGTAAAACCTGACATCAGATTGCTCCACTAGGAAAGTAAATGCAACTTTATGAATGATTCAAAGGTTAACAACAGAGAACATACAGGACTGCAACACCACCAGACAGAGCATCTTTCTAACCCAGAGAGTAAGTATCACGGCTAAAAATCAGAGAAACACGAATTAGTGACAAAGGTACTTAAACAAAAATGACTTTTATCGGGATGTGCTATTTGAGAGGACATAGTGAAAACAGAGAAATCAAAGGAAAAAAATCAATGTTTTATATGTAGGTTAAAATTAATTATTTATTCCAAACAATGAAGAAGTGAGTTCACGTACTAGAATAATGTTATTTCTCAGGAATTTTGAAAACAGAAGTTGTTTTTAAAATATATGGCAGATTTAATATTGATATATGACACATTAAAATCATGGGCAAGTAGCAGAAAAAATTAAAGTACCTATTGAGATACATTGAGAAAAACACTTCTCATATTGTGATTCCTGAAAAAAGAACTCTAATCCTTATTTAATACAAAATAATAAAATGCCATTAAATCAGATAACAATAAATGGTATAAACGTTTTGTTAACTGCTTTCAATGTTCTAAGGTGGATGACATGATTTTTTTCTCTTATTCCAAATCTGTTCTATGTAAACTAAAGGTAGGACATGGCTTATAAATTCCTAAAAATAATATGTACTGAAAATATTGTTGTGCCAGGCAATAGAAAAATATAAAATTCCAATATGACTTTTATTAATAATAGTTACCAAAGTTAAAATTGAGTGGAATAAACCTGAAAGTTATTTGAAATAAATCTAATTCCTCCTGCTATTTTTTTTTTCAGAAGAACTGAAAAATACAGAAGGTGAAAAGAGCATGAATTAAGTAGACAGGTAGACATAAAGATTAAAAATTTTAAATACATATATTTCAAATAGAATAATAAATCAAATGGAGTAAATAGATAAAATAATAAATATGGCATTTACTCTAGGATTCTCTACCTCTATTTTGCAAAATACAGATTTTATCATTTCCTTATTTGTTAAAAAAATGAAAAAATAGATATTAGTATTGGTATCTGTATTCAATTATTAAGCATGAGAAATAAAGAAATATAAGTCACAGTTTCACTCTCACTTTCTAAAAGGGGAAACATAAATAAAAAATAATTATAATTTACCACACGGCAGTAGGTATCTCTAGTTTATTCACTTTCTCCCCTTAGATACCCTACTAATATAAGTACTGTTGTCCTTCTCTTCATCTACATATGTGAAAGTGTTTCTAAGTGTATGTGCCTAGGGGGCAACTTGCTAGGTCAAAGGGTGTGTGAATTTTCATATTTACTTCAATATTCACTGAATTTTGCTAAATTGTTCATGGAATTATTCTACCAATTTATCTCATATAACTATTTCCCCCAATGTATATTAGCAGACTTTTAAAATTATTTTTATCACAGTCATTCTCAGTTGGGATTTCTTATCTGAATCACAGAACACAGAAAATGAATTGAGTCACTATCTTCTCCCAAGGATGAAACACAGCTAATAGTATCATTCTAAATAGATGGGAGGAAAGGGAATTTATTACATATGTTAAATGCCTTAAGGAATTATGTCTTAATACTCTTTTGAACTCTAGTTGAGAAAAGCTGTATCAGTATGGAAAATATTCTATTGGAGAACTAATTTGCATTTGCTGATTAGGAAGGAATGAGGTTCACTCCCTCATTGTCACTCTCCTGTATATAACACAATTTCATTGAGACCTAATGACTAATTGTTTAGAATTCTAAACAATCCCCCTACCATCAATCCTACTCCACCTCACTCTGTCCTACTTTTCATTTTTTAAATAATAGATTTATCTTCTAAAACACTATATAATTACTTAATTAATTAGAATAGCCCTTATTGCTTATCTCTCCACACTAGATGTAAACTCACTATGGCAGTGACCTTTATATGTTTGTTCACTAATATTCTCAATTTTTAAATTTATTTTTATTTTGTTTTTTTGATTTTGGCATATTACAGTGGTACAAATGTTTAGATTACATATATTGTCTTTGCCCCACCCAAGTCAGAGCTTCAAGTATATCCATCCCTGAGATGGTGTGCACTGCACCCATTAGGTGTGAAAATACCCATTCCCTCCTTGCCTCTTCCACCTGCCCAACACCCGATGAATGTTGCTACTATGTGTGCACTTAAGCGGTGGTCAGTTAACTCAGATAATACCAATTTGATGGTGAGTAAATATGGAATTTATTTTTTCATTCTTGTGATACTTCACTTAATAGAATGGGCTCCAGCTCTATCCAGGGTAATACAAGACGTGCTAGATCACCATTGTTTTTTGTGGTTGAGTAGAACTCCATGGTATATATATACCATATTTTATTAATGCACTCATATATTGATGTGCACTTGGGCTGTTTCCACATCTTTGCAATTGTGAATTGTGCTGCTATAAACATTCAAGTGCAGATGTCTTTTTTTATAGAATGTCTTTTGTTCTTTTGGGTAGATTCCCAGTAATGGGATTGCTGGATCAAACAGTTCTACTTGGAGCTCTTTAAGGTATCTCCATATTACTTTAAACAGAGTTTGCAGTCCCACCAGAAGTGTAGGAGTGTTCCTATCTCTTTGCATCCATACCAACATTTATTGTTTTGGGACTTTTTGATAAAGGACCTTCTCACTGGAGATAAGTGATGCTCATTGTTATTTTGATTTGCATTTCCCTGATGATTACAGATGTTGAGCATTTTTTCATATGTTTGTTGGCCATTAGTCTATCTTCTTTTGAAAAGTTTCTGTTCATGTCCTTTGCCCACTTTTTGACAGGGTTGTTTGATTTTTCTTGCTGATTTTCCTATAGATTCTAGTTATTGGCCCTTTATCAGATGTGTAGCAGGCAAATATTATCTCCCATTCTGTAGGTTGTCTGTTTGCTCTCATGATAGTTTCCTTGGCTATACAGAAGTTTTTTAATTTGATCAGGTCCCATTTATTTATTTTTGTTGTTGCTATAATTGCCTTTGGGGTCTTCTTCATAAATTCTTTCTCTAGGCCAATGACTATAATCGTTTTTTCTAACATTTTCTTCTAGAATTCTTGTAGTTTCATGCCCTAGGTTTAAGTCTGTTATCCACTGTGAGTTGATTTTTGTGAGAAGCAAAAAGTGCAGATCCTGTTTCAGTCATCTATATGTGGCTATCCAATTTTCCTAGCACCGTTTATTGAATAAGGATTCTTTCCCCCAGTATATATTTTTGTCTGCTTTGTCAAAGATTAGATGGCTATAGGAGGATTGTTTCATATCTGGGTTCTCAGTTCTGTTCCATTGGTCTATGTCTCTGTTCCTATGCCAATACCATGATGTTTTAGTTACTATAGCCTTGTAGTATACCTTGAAGTCTGATAAATTGATGCTTTCCAATTTTTTCTTTTTGCTTAAGATTGCTTTGGCTATACAAACTCTTCTCTGGTTCCATACGAAGCATAGAATTATTTTTTCTAGATTTGTGAAAAATGATGTTGGTATTTTGATAGGGATTTCATCGAATCTACAGATCACTTTGGGTAGTATAGACATTTTAACAATGTTGATTTTGACTACCCATGAGCAGGGTATAGTTTTCCACCTGTTTATGTCCTCTGCTATTTCCTTCCTCAGTGTTTCATAGTTCTCCCTGGAAAAGTCTTTCACCTCCTTAGTTAAATATATTCTTAGGTACTTTATTTTCTCTGTTTCTATTGTGAAGGGTATTGAGTCTTCGATTTGGTTCTCAATTTGACTGTTGGCGTATAGTAATGCTACTGATTTCTGTGCTTTGATTTTGTAACTTGAGACTTTGCTGAATTTTTTTTCAGGTTTTCCAAAATCTTTTTTTTTCCCAAATATTTATTGTTATAAAAAGATGTACATGGGTCATTGAATACAAAAGTAATTTCCCAACTGAACATATAATTCCAGTTTTATGAATATAAACTGTTATCTTCTATATTACATCTATACATATACTGAAACATCTCTGGAAGATTATATGCTAAAGCATCAAAACAAATACTTCTTAATTTACATATCATGCCTTTACTCCATTTTAAGTGTACAATTAAATGATTATTAGTAAACTTACCAAGTTGTACAGCTAAACACATAAATCAATTTTAGAGGATTTCCTTCCCCCTATTGAAACCCCTAATACCCTTCACCAACTGCATTTCAAGCATGCTCCTCCCCTCCATAGTGCTCACCACATCCCTCAGATG
>CAUYRT010068472.1:0-56812 GCA_963574885.1 Lepilemur ruficaudatus
GGCACCCCGGGGGAATGGGGCGAGGGGGGGAAGACCCACGGCGGCGCCACAGGGGCGGCACACTGTGGAGGGGTGGGATATGCTTGAAAAGTAGTTGGGGAGCGGAATTAGAGGTCTCAATAGGGGAAAGGAATTCCTCAAAAACTGATTCATGTGATTAACTGTACACCTTGGTAAATTCACTGAAAATCATTTAATTATACACTTAAAATGGAGTGTTGGGTGTACGTAGATACAGTTGGAGCACTATGTATGTACTCTATGGACTACTTTGACAGAGTAGATTTTTGAATGTAACAAGATAAGTCAACTTGAGTGGTAATATATTTTGGGAAATCAGCTCACTATAAATTGTGACTGTAAATATTGTACTGTAAATGCTTTGTAGTTTTCTCCCAATAAAAAAAATTAAAAAAAAATATTTAACACTAAAAAAAATAAATAAATAAATAAAGTTGTTATTGTGATTGCAGTGCTGCATTACAAATTACTCTAAACCTTAGCAGTTTCAAACAATAGATGTTTATTATCTCACACAGTTCTTATAGGTCAGGAATCTGATAGCAGCTTAGCTGGATGGTTTTGGCTTAGGGTCTCTCCTGAGGTTGCAGTTAAGATGTCAGCCAAGGCTGCAGTTATTTGAAGGGTTGAGTGGGGCTGGAGTATTATCTTTCAAGATGACTCACTCATATAGATGGCAAGTTGGTACTGACTTTTGGCAGTAGGTCTTAGTTCCTTGCCACATAGACTTCTCTACAGGGCTGCTTGAGTCACAACATGGCAGCTAACTTCCAAAAGAGAGAAAAGTAGAATCTGAAATGTCTTATATCATCTAGACTGAGAAGTTGTAGCCTGTCATTTCTATAGTTTACTATTCGTTACTTACGTCAGCCCTATTCACTGTGGGAGAGGACTATATAACGATACATACCAGGAAGTGAGAATCCGTCAGGGGGTATCTTGGAGGCTGGCTACCAAAATTATAATGATGATGATTACGATTATCAGTATTATTTCTTTGGTTCTTTCAGACACACTTACCTTTCTCATTCTTCCAATAATTCTCCCCTTACTCCCAAGATATATGGGTAATGACCTAGCTTTCCAACATTGGCAGAGGTTTCAGAGAAAGGCATTGAGAAGAATCTAGCTACTATTTCTTCCATAAATAAATAACTAAATTTGTCTGTCTACATTTTTCTATCCATCTATCCTAACATAGGAAATTATAAGGGATTTTGCTTTGGTCCTGAAAATGAGCAATATTTTTGATTCACTGGACTAAGAAAAGTAAGATTCTCTCATTTAGAAAAAGAAGGTTGTGTGCTCCAATGTCTAGTTTCCAGTTTATATCATAGTCCTTTGCAGACTTGGCAAATGGTGTGGGCTGCTACCGAGTTGAGACAAGGTGTGATCCAAGTACATGTACGTGAAATTCCTAGAGACTGAGGACCCAATGGCATGTCATAGAGGGTGGTGCACATCCTTCATGCTCTTGTCTAAACATTGTCTTGAGAGTGATGAGGATAGGCTAGAGAAATATGGGAGTTTGCCCTTAGCAAGATTTACTGACCTGCCCTTACCAGTGCTTATCCAATACTATTGGGACAGAAAAGTTCCTATAAAAGTCTGTATAACCAAAAAGAAAGAAAAGAAAAAGAAATTCTACAATGCAATGGAAACTTTGGGATCCACTAGACCAGGGTTCAAATCTCAGCTCTACCATTTACCCTTGATATGATTTTGGACAAAACACTTTACCTCTCAGAGCTTCAAGTTTTTCATTGCTAAAATGTGACTAATAATGTTGACCTCATAGGGTTGTTGTGAGTATTAGATGAGATAAAGTATGTATATGGCACATACTAGAACCTTGGAAATGCTCATGTTGTTATAGGAAGTCCTTCTCTGAGTATAGTCGCCACAGATATCTATGACTTTTTCTCAGTAACCTAGCCCCAGCCTATGAGGTCATTCTCTGAAATGCCAATAAAGTCTGTGTTTGGCACTTGCAGTGCAATTTCCCCAATCCAGATGATTTCTGAATTGTTGTTTTATAAACCTGATACACTTCTTTTCGGAAACTGAAAAAAATGAGGGAGATCAGTCCAGCCCAGCTGAGATCCACTCATGGCTGCCTGGCTGGATGTCTTTCAGAAGGTTTCCCCTTCTGGTAAAGATTATACATAAGACTGGCTTGCTAGAGAAGAGTTTTTAATTACACTGATGAAAAGAAAATTGGTGATTTTCTGTTGTTTTTAGGGGAAATAAGACAGCTTGTTCCATGTCAATGGCCATTAAGTTAGTTTGTGAGGTGGGATCAATGCCAGCCTTAGATGATGCATTGGGAAGCACCTCATCACTTCATATACTGTCTTAGAGGCCGGTATCCAATTACTAACCCCCTCCCATGCTCTGGCTCTTGCCCATGTTTTGTTTCCTAGGGTTAACCAATAGAGGTTGTCCCAGGAACACGCTCATGTTGTTCCCACTAAGTTCTCTCGTGATTCTCTCTCTATTTTCTACTCCAAATCTCTTGGATTCTTTTTTCCTTTCTCTCCAAAGGTACCGAAAAGAGGGAGCTAAACTACCTTCTCTCAACTGGGTTTTTATTTATTATTTTGGGCAAGTTAGTCCAGTGAAGCCCAGACAGGGGCTGCTGGAAGAGTGTTCTAACTATGCGTGGGGTCTGTGGTGCCAGAGGACAAATGTTAAACAGTGTTTTAAAAATAATCCACAAGGTGGGACAACAATAGCAGCAATAATGACCACCACTACAACTGTGTTTGACATAGCACATCACAATGTACAAAGTGATTTTTGACCCAATACTTTGCTTAAACAACAAAATAACCACATGAAGTAGGCACCTACATCCCATTTTTGCCATTGAAGGGAACTGAAGCTCAGAGAAGATTTGCCTATGTTCACATAGCTTCTAGGTAGAAAAATAAGAGCCTGAAAACAAGTTTTCTGACTCAACATCAAGTGGACTTCTCATTTTTCAACTGCATTGCTAATCACAGATGCTGGTTTATCCAGAGGTTGCTGAGATAGTAAAAGAAAAACTGAACGGAAAAAGAACCCATTTACTGCAGAAATGAGTATTGGGATGAGAAATAGTCATGAGACCTGAGAAAAGAGTCTGGCTGCAGAAAATTAGGCAGAAAGGTCACAGTAAAAGCAGACATCAGACTTACCCACAGTGGATAACAGGCTAATTTACTAACCCAACATTTCTTATATCTGCTACCCCTATGCTTACCTGACCACGAAGCCAGAATGGTTCTGGAATCTGGTCGGCTGCAAGGGGGGCTAAGTGGCCTCAGTTGAAGGGATGAGCTGCTGCAATGGCTGGGGCCTAGGACCAAGCAGATCATTACTACCTGGTGAGCTTTAAAATCCAATGATAGATTCCCTATAAAATCCTCCATTTGTTCTAAAATTATGGTCCCTGAATCATCTGTAACAAAATTATCCAGGACTCTTTTTGTTCTTATTGTTTCAGATAGGTTGCTGGGAGAGTGTTCTAACCAAGGATGGAGTCTGTAGTACCAAAGAACAAATGTCGAAAAGTATTTTAAAGAAGTATATAGTGATTGGACCAAAAAAGAGAGTTCAGTAAGATTGTCGGTCTAGAAGCTCCAGCTGAATAGTGGGGTCCCGTGAAGGTGGGAGTGAGGAGTGGAAAGTAAGAAAGCAAAGTAGCTAGAACAGTGCTACTCAAAGTGTCATCCACAGGCTAGTGCTACTGTGTAAACTGTCCACAATAAGATAAATATAGAAATTGAGAGAAAGCATTTAGAAACTATAATAGCAATTTGACATTGCCGCAGCATCCACATTCATGACCAGTGGACTTTTTCAAAATAGTATCTTGTGATGGATTAGAATTAGAGAAGCACTGGTAAAACATCAGCCAATATACACATCCAGACTTGCATGTACTCTTACCACATACTTACACCACTGATTTAGGTTTGTTAAAAATGGCAAAGGCCAATTTTTACCACAGGCCCCTGGCACTTAGTAGGGGCTTAGAAATGAACTTGTTAAGAAGGCCATCTTCCTCTTAGCTATCAACCTGAGTAAATCTTGCAAAGGATGACCGGTTCCACCAGCCTAAAGTCTGAAGTACTGTTCCCACCTTCTTCGTTACTTTCCCTTCCACATCTGGCTGTTCTTGGCAGCTCAGCCTTTGCAGAAGCTGGGGTTCCCCTCCCCATCCACCTGGAGACTAAGTGGTGTTTGGTAAAGTTTAAACAACTCCATGTAGGGTGGATGAAAAGCATTTCCATTTCTTTTGAATAAGAAGAAGAAAGAAAAGAAGGCATTGCCACCTTTCCTCTTACTCACTCATTAGGATTCTGGGTTACAGCAGTGTTGCCTGGTCACTCTAATTGGATCTGTGCACACACAGGCCTGTGCGGCTCCATTGAACGCTGACATTTCTAACTAACTGACCTTTTCAGGACCACTGGTACTCCCATAATGAGTGTACAGCAGTATTGTGTGGACACAATACGG
This sequence comes from Lepilemur ruficaudatus, assembly GCA_963574885.1. NCBI lineage: Eukaryota > Metazoa > Chordata > Mammalia > Primates > Lepilemuridae > Lepilemur > Lepilemur ruficaudatus. The sequence goes on from CAUYRT010068472.1 coordinate 4,528, forward strand.
CAGACTTCACAGCGCCCAAAGAATGCAGGATTGAAAACTATTCAGAATCCCCAATCTCGAGTTAGCAAAATGAGAAAATTGGGTCCCCACATTCATCAGCATGTTATTTTGCAGGTATTGATTTCAATGCCCTTTCATTTCTTTCAGAAAAAAAAAAATGTTGTATTATAGAGGTCTAAATTAACTTTTGTTCTGTTATTTTTCCCCTGTACCTATAAAAAGGTCAAATGCATTCATAAGGCTGAGATAGATTTGCAGGATATAAGCACTGAGATAGCAATCAACCTTCAAATAACCTTTAAGGAGACATCAGCTCTTCCATGAACAATAATTGATGTACTCATTAAGACCATGAAATTCTTCGGGACTCACCAAAAGAAGAACAGTTACGTAGCCAGCAGCAAAAATATGTCGTTTAGAACAATGAGATAATGGCTCGGACATTGAAATTGTTATGATCCATTCAGTGTCACTGGGACAGTAAGGGAACTTCAAAGGGAAACTTATGGGATGGGAAAAGAGAGCAGCAGCTCTCACCCTATTCAGCAGGAACAATGTAGTTTGAGCCCAGACAGGGAAGGACATGATTTCTGAGTGTCCCCTGGATCCATGACAGAAAATTAGGATCTTTTTTTTCCATATAAATGCAGAAAAAGCAAAATGGATTTATCAGGGCCACTTTCTTCCTTCTGAGAAAGAAGATATGAAGCAGAAAGTAGCTACAAGTGGCAGCTCTTCTGATGAGACAATGCCAATAGTGAGTGGGTGCGTGGCCCTTCCTCTAATGCTCCTCTGAGAATTATATGTGTTTCCATTAATGTGTCCCAGTCCTGCAATTAGGCCATCATAGAACTATATTCTATAAGCATTCATGAGTACAGACTATGTGCCAGGTTCTATGCTTGGTACTGCAAAGAATCTAAAAGATCATTTAATTTCATTTGAATTGAATTAAGTTCAATTCAAGCCAGTAAATATTTCTTAAACATTTATTCCTTAAAACATTTGTGTTCAGAACTAGGTATAAAGAGACAAATAAAACACAGTCTCTATCCCCAAAGCATTTATAGTCCAGGGCTCCCTGCACTTACTTTGAAGACAAAAGAAGGAATTAGTATTAAGGGTCTCCATCAGATAAAGTATTTTGCTATGCTAGGTACTACATGTTTTATAATTGTCTACATCCTAGTTTCCATCCTGTAATTTTAAATATTATTACCCTATTTTGGAGAGGAAGAAGCTAAGATTTAGACAGGTTGTGTGACTCATTCAGGATCACCCAGGTTGGAAGTGACTGAGCATATTGATTCCAAAATCTGGGCTTTTTTGCCTCTTTCCTTTATGGGAGGGTCCTCTTTGACTTTGATTTCATCTACTTCCACATGAGTGGAGAAGTTTCTGGTAGAGTAAATCTTTTTACTGGGTAACTTGGCATGTCCTAAGGGATAATGACATTCATAGTAAGAAAACCGCAGCACCATAATTGATGCTCTACTTAAGGCTGGGTGATTCTTCAGGACTCCTCAAAATAAAATGGGTGTAGAGGATTTTGTCTAGTTCAGGAGTAAAAAAATACATGACACATGAACTGCCAATTGCTTACTCAATATACATGACATCATTAAATCACCCTGGAACTCTTTCCTGCTCAGCCTGGATTCAGTTTTAAAACCTCTGTTATGCAATACTCAAACCAGTCACTACTCACTTATATGTGCATGTGAGATAAAACCTACTTACCATACCTAAACTGTTTCACTTTGCATTTGAAGTGACCGGGCCCAGGAAGAGAAAGGACATGAGAAAAGCCATAGATTAAATGAATAGTTTGTGAATAGGTAGTTAAATGAATTATAGGCCCCAGCAATTATAGAAAGATATCTAAGGCCTAAAGCCTGAGACAGAGGGGTAAGGTCAGTAGAAAGTGGGCAGAAGGTACTTGCTTCTTCTGATCTATACCTGCTAATTGTGTCCTGCCACCCACCATTCATTTGGCTTACTACAAATGAATATAAATTTATCTACCTATCTTACAAATTTATTATTTGCCGTGTACCAGCACCAGGGAGACTTACAATAACCCAGGTGTAGCAGGCCCCATTCTTCTAAAGCACAAATGGTTATCTTCTTTTATTTATTGGTAGGACGATCAAGAAGTTTTAGTTTAAATTATGTGTTTTGGGCCTGGCGTCCTCTGTGATATCTCCCAGGTTGTGGGTCTCACACTGCTGATAATCAAAGGAGTTTATACCCCTTAAGCCGATGCTCTCAAAGAAATGAGACAGATCAAGCCTATACTGTCCTAGACTTCCTGCCACATTGGCCTCCACCAGACCAAATACTTCAGGCTATGCTGTAAAAAACACTGATAACAATAATAGGCAACAGTTTTGAGTGCCTACTACATGGCAAGTTCTATTCTAAGCACTTTTGATATATTAACTCACTTAATCTTCACAAAAACATATGTAAGCAGATATCATGATTATTGTCATTTAACAGATGAATAAACTGAGCCAACGAGAGGGCAAGTAACTTGCCCAAGTTTTCATGGCTAGTAGTAAAGGTGGGATTTGAAACCCGGGCAGTTCAGCTCCAGAATCTTTTCTTAGCCATTATACTCTACTTTCTGTCCTGTAAATGTTCTTTGCTTATAAGTTAGGAAAATCTCAGAAGGTTGTTGTAGGAGGAATAAAGGGTGCAATGCTAGCTAACTTAGCTATTCTGCATCTAAGCGGTGGGAGGTGGGGGATTCCATACTTAGGCTTTTACAAAGAGAGTGATTAATCCTTCTGGACTTCACTCCGAATCCCCTTGCCTTCTCTCACCCACATTCATGCAGGTGCCTCTTCAGATCTCTCAGGCTGGTAACCACACCCTATTCCTTCAGAACAAATCTATTGCTCCCCACTAAATGTAGATTCATATTGCATTTTGTGTGCAGTTCCTCAGGCTTCAGCCTAATCCCCACTGCTGTTGATGTTTGTTCAATCCTCCCAGGTTCTGGAGGCAGATTGGGTCCTGGGTGAGTGCATAAAGATAAATGTAAGTCACCTGATTTCAATCAGAGCCATGGAAGCTATGAACCAGGTACCCCTCACAGTGAAAAGCACTTTTCTCTGAGCTGACATAGGCTTGTTTCCTATCTTAAAAAGTCTAATTCTTTTATCAGCATAGTTTTGGCCTTACCCTTCCGGATTACCCTTACCACTCTCCCCACTGTGGTTCTGAGAAATATTCAGGTCCTTCTGCCTCTCCTAGGGACTTGTCCTAATATGAGAAAAAACACACTAGTTGTCAAGGATTACATCTTTACTATGAAAGAAAATCCCACACACTAGCTCTGATGAATTTATTCACTTGTATAATATATTTGTTCACTATGGAATTGTTTGTTTGTTTGTTTTAGTCCAAGTCTCTCTCTGATAGGAGCACAGAGGGAGGAGGGTACTAAACAGGGAAGGGAACTTGAAATGCCAACTTATCCTCACATGCAGAGATGAATCAGACATGTCCCTGACTGCCTCAAGAAGAATACATTCCATATTAGGTACAAATGAGTATACAGTATGATAAGGGTGACTGTTGACTTAAATATAAGGCACAGTGGGGGCAAAGAAGCAAGGGATCAACTCTTCTTGAAGGCAGACAGAGAAAGCTTCACAGAGGGGGAAATATCAGTTAGGTTGAAAAGGATGCACAGGAATTCACAACACTGGTGATGGGAGGGTATTCTATGCAAAGGGGATATCCTATGCAAAGGCATGGAGTAATACTAAAAATGGCTGGAATAATAGGGTGTTTATCAGTCTTTGCCTTTCTTGATATAGGCCATGTGTCTTTGAACATGAGAGCTCAATTAGTGCATGAGCTTCAAGAAGGGAGTGATCACTGGTATCAAATGAGATAAGACTTTTAAAGTGTCCATTGATTTTAAACACAAAGAAGTCTTTGTGGAGTGGGTTAGTCAGATGGGACAGGGAGAGCGTGGAGACCAGATTGCAGTGGGGTGAGAAGTCAGTAGAAAGTGAAGGAGAGATTACAAGTGTAGACCACATTTTTACAAATCTTGGCTGAGAACAAAAGGAAAGAGGAGATGCAAGGGACAGCTTTTCTTTCTTAAGCCAAAAGGGATTTGAACATATTGATTAACCATAGGTTAGGACTTGGAAACAGTGAAGATGGAGAGGTTGAAGACCTTACAATGAGAGGGTATAGGGAAGAATTAGGACGCAGGAGGCTGGAGGAGGTGGTTTTGAGAGCACAAGATTCACCATAAAAGGATGGATAATCTGACAAAGACCAGCATGACTGGTGTGAGGGGAAGAGAGAATATCGGGCTCTACAGCTTAGGGATGATGCCACCTCAAAGGACAGTTCTGAGGACTACATGTACTAACACTGAAAAGTGCATAGCTTGTAATAAATATAATATTTAACATATATTATAGTACCAAAAAGTAAGCATTGGAAAGAAACGGAAGAGAACTTTGAGTTACAATTTGACCTATTGAGTCTGTCCACTCCAATGAGAGAGAAAAGTGCTCAGCATAGAAGAGAATTCCAGCTCTACTATTAACTCACTAGGACTCAAGGCAAGTATAATATTTCACCTCTCTCATTCTCAGTTTTCTCATCTATAGAATGATAGTTTTATACTAAGTCACTTCAGAGGGCCTTTCTGACTAGCATATTCTATGAATCTATGCTTTGATGAAATTCAGAATTTGGAATTTTCAGCATCCACTTTGTTTTAATTTTGAGTATGTCTGGGGTGTGTATTGCAATAAAATTTCTTTATAGACACCAAAATTTGAATATTGTATAATTTTACATGTCATAAAATATTCTTCTTTTGATTATTTTTTAGTTATTTAAAAATGTTAAAACCATTTTAGCTCATGGGCCATACAAAAGCAGGCTGTTATGGGCCAGATTTTGCTCATGACCATACTTTACCTAATAACATGAATCTCAAAAAGGTATCCTACCATTGTTTAAAGCTGATTTCTATTAAAAGCAGAAAAGATCTTTTGAACTTATTTTAAAACCTCCATTTTAACAAAATATTTTATATTAAAATAGTCCTTAGAAATTCATGTATCCTGTAGGCAAAATCTCACCTCATTATGAAAATTTCATAAATCATAAAAATTTTTGAAGTCACCCACAGTTCTACAACCCTAACTCAATCATTGCTGTTTCAACATAAGACAATTTTAAAGTCAGTAGTGTTAAGTATATTTACATTGTTGTGCACAGATCTCCAGAATTTTTCACCTTGCAAAATTGAAACTCTATACCCATTGAACAACTCCCCTTTTCCTCTTGCCCCAGCTCATGATAACCACCATTCTTTCTTTTTCTATAAAATTTGACACTTTAAGTACTTCAAATAAGTGGAATCATACAGTATTTGCCTTTCTGTGGCTAATTTATTTCACTTAGCATAATGTCCTCAAGGTTCATCCATGTTGTAGCAATGCAGCAAGATTCCTTACTTTTTAAGGCTGAATAATATTCCATTGTATTGATCCACCAGATTTTGTTGATCTATTCATCCCTTGTTATTGTGACTAATGCTGCTGGACATTTGGGTTGTTTCCACCCTTGGTTACTGGGAATAATGCTGCTATGAACATGGGCATACAAGTATCTTAAAGACCTTGCTTTCAATTTTTCTGCTTAATACTGAGAAGTAGGATTGCTGGATCATATAGTAGTTTTATTTTTAATTTTCTGAGGAAACTTTGTTTTATGGTTCTGTTTTCTTCCTTCTGAAAGTGAATATGATCCCATTTTCTCTTCTTTCTCTTATGTAGTTTGACAAACCAGATTTGTGACTGCTCATAGCTTTTTTTAGAGGGTCAATAATCCATGGGAAGATTTTAGCACCCACAGGAGTACTGGTACAGCCATAATAACAAGAGACTCCCAGAAAGCCGTGATCAATGTTAATTCTGTTAGTTTTCATTTCATTTATCATTCTGATCTTAGTTTTTAAAAATGCTACACCGAGGACAATGACTCAGTGAGGTCATCCTCAATGCACTCACTGCCTCTCCCAGGGGAAAAAATGGAAACCATTTCACATGCTGGGACTGCTGGAATGATGGGAAATGGGGTGGTAGAGTGAGGGGAGTGCAGGCTCGTTGCAAGAGGGTTTAAGCTAGGAAATTGAAACCTTGAATGCAGAAAAAGATGTAAATGTTGCTTCCAAGATTTTATAGCTCCCAGATGCCTCCTCTAATTGCATCGCTAACCCTGAGTTTATTAAGTTATTTTCCAGAGTCAAACTCATTTGTATACATGTCAGAATGTAAACTGAATTTAAAAAGTAAGGCCCTTGGATTAGAATTCAGGAATGATAAACAAACTCATTTAGAATGTAAGATTTGCATGTCATTTGCATGTGCCCAAATGCAATTACATGTGCTCTGTAAATATGCATTTCACATTTATTTGTCATGATAGAACAGTATGGAAAAAATTAATTGCCACAGATTTTTTTTAATATTTAAAGAAAAAGCTGATGACTCTTAAAATAGACTCTGCTAGTGCATGATTCAACGTGCAGAAACTGGCAAGCAGAGATAAGGATCCGTTGAAAACCATAAATTCCCACTGCAACATCTGTAGTAGTTCAAATCTCATGGTTTATGGAGGCCCCTTTTGCCTTCTCCATGGGTATTACCATAGCGTTCTGTAGATTTATTGCTAGCTCAGTGCAAGGACAGTTTTACTAGCAAAGCTTTAAAATAAGTTGGGGTGGGGGTGGGGAGGTGTTTCCTCTTTGAAAGTTCAGGATTGAATTGAAATGAAATAGCTGCTCTAGCTTTAGAAATTTCTAGATAAGCCAGGCTCCCATATACTTCCACAGTGCCTACACCCTGCTCCTTCTGTCTCTTTTTTGTTGCATTTTTTAGTAAAGGGTAACTGGAATAACCAAGACACTACCCTTAAATTACACAAGACACCTTAGAAAATTGGGAGTCCTTGAGTACTAGGTGTAAATACCAATATGGGAAAGCTTTTTATTTTATGTTATTTTTTTAGATTAACACACAGTTAAATTGACTTTTTAAATGCACAGCTCTATGAATTTTAACACAAGTATATATCTGTGTAACCATCACCGTGGTCAGGATACAGACCAGCTCATCACCCCAAAAGACTCCCTTGTGCTACCATTTGTAGTCACACCATTCCTCTTAACCCCTAGCAAACACAAACAATGATCTGTTCTCTATCACTACAGTTTTGTCTTTTCAAGAATGTCATAAAACTGGAATCATATAAAATATAGCCTTTTGAGAATGGCTTCTTTCATTTAGCTTAATGCTTTTGAGATTCATCCAAATTGTGTATATCAGTAGCTCATTTCTTTTAATTGCTGACTACTATTCAATTGTATAGATGTACAATAGACTTTTTATCCATTTATCATTGAAAGCCATTTGAGTTGTTTTCAGTTTTGATAATTATGAATAAAAGCTGCTATGAACATTGTTGTACAGGTTTTTATGTGAACATAAGTTGTCGTTTCTCTAGGGTAAATACCTAGCAGTGGGATTCCTAGGTCATATAACTATGTTTAACCTCTTAAGTAACTGTACCAGTTTTTGTCCCCACCAGTAATGTGTGAGGGGTCTGATTGCTCTGCATCCTTGCTAGCATTTGGAATTGTCAGTCTGTTTTTTTATTATTATTTTATGCAGTCTAATTGGTCTATAGTGATATCTTATTAAGTTTTTAATTTGCATTCCCCTAATGTCTAATGATGTTGAGCAAAGAAAGGCTTTTGATGTATATAGGTAATGTATGAATTCATTTTTTAATCTTCAGTACTGTGTTAGGTATCTTACATACATGTTAACTCATTTAAACTTCACAAACTTGTGAGTTGGCTATTAATTATTCCCTTTTAAAAGTTGAGCAAACTGAGGCTGGGAGAGTTTAACTGCTTCATTTTCTCAATAAATAGTTATAGATTATACACTCTGTGCCCATTACTCTACCAGGCACTAGGCACACAGAGGTGTCTCTGCCTTTGGCAGCCTTATAGTTTAGTAAAAAAGATGCCCACATATAGTACAAAGAAAACAAAGAAGTATTCTGTGTGAATAGGCATAAAGTGAGAGGCAAGCCAGGGTTTAATTGACCATGGTTCCCAAATATCCCAAAGAAAAGATGAAAACAAACAGACCAAAGGTAACATGAACGTGTGGACAAATTAGGACTCAAATCGACATCAGATTCATTTCTTCCTGTACAAAATACACCCACCATCTGTCCACTTCTTTCTCCCAAATCAGCAGAGAGTAGTCAAATGCCCTGGGCAGGAGTGAAAGCCATCTCCCTTTCCTGACCTACCTAAGCTGGGAGTGGGAGCAATTGTCAAGTTAGGAATGAAGCAAGTTGCTTAATTTTTATTTTGATACAGGAATACCCAGAAGCCTCCCTTCCACACACCAACTTGTCCCTGGTTGATGGTTACACATTCAACTCAAGTGAGCACCCTCTACCCATCACATACTGGACTGTCACTTTGAGCACTGGAAAGAGCACTATATGTGGAGCCAGAAGTCTTGGATTCAAGTTTTGTTTCAGTTATTTCCTCATCTCTGTTTTTTTTCTGGGCCTCAGCTTGCCCATATACAAAGTTGAAGAGGTTAAAAATATTTCCTTCAACCAATATCCAAAATTCATCACCAACTCCTGTCTTCCATTTCTAAAATATATCTTGGACCCATTAACCAATCCCTCCTTAACCACCCACCCTCCCTACCTTCTTAGCCTCTGACAACTACCATTCCATACACTACCTCCAGGAGGTCAATTTTTTTAGCTCTCATATATGAGTGAGAACATGTAACATTTGTCTCTCTGTGCCTGGCTTATTTCGCTTAACATAATGTCCTCCAGTTCCATTTTGTTGCAAATGATAGGATTTTATTCTTTTTATGGCCAAATAGTATTCCATTGTGTTATATACCACATTTTCTATATCCAGTCATCTATTGATGGACACTTAAGTTGATTCTGTGGGGGTACAGCTATCTCTTTGATATACTGATTTCCTTTTCTTTGGATATATACCCAGCAGTGGGATTGCCAGACCATAGGGTAGTTCTAATTTTAGTTTTTTGAGAAACCTTCATACTGTGCTCCATTGTGGCTGTACTAATTTACATTCCTATCAACAGTGTGCGAGCATTCCCTTTGCTCCACATCCTTGCAAGCATTTGTTATTTTCTGTCTTTTTTAAAATAGCCATTTTAACTGGGATGAAATGATATCTCATTGTGGTTTTGATTTGCATTTTCCTAATGATTTATGATGAGCATTTTTTCGTATACCCATTAGCCATTCATATGTCTTCTTTTAAGAAATGTCTATTCAGATCTTTTGCCCATTTGTAATTGGATTATTTGTTTTCTTGCTATTCAGTTGAGTTCCTTGTATATTCTGATTATTAATCTCTTGTCAGCTTGATAGTTTACATATATATTTTCTCCTATTCTGTGGCTTGTCTCTTCACTTAGTTGATTATTTCCTTTTCTGTGCAGAAGCTTTTTAGCTTGGTGTGATCTCATTTGCCAACTTTTGCTTTGGTTGTCTGTATTTTTGAGGTCTTACTCAAGAAATCTTTGCCCATCATGTGATTAACTGTACACCTCAGTAAATTCACTGAAAATCATTTAATTGTACACTTAAAATGAAGTGTTGGTTGTACATAGATACAGTTGGAGCACTATGTATGTACTCTATGGACTACTTTGACAGAGTAGGTTTTTGAATGTAACAAGATAAGTCAACTTGAGTGGTAATATATTTTGGGAAATCAGCTCACTACAAATTGTGATTGTAAACATTGTACTGTAAATGTTTTGTAGTTCTCCCCCAGTAAAATTTTAGGAAGAAAAAAAAAATGTGAGACAACCTAAATATCCACTATCAGAGAAAGTATTTCATAAATGCTGATCCACCCATAATTTGGAGTACAGTATTATGCAACCATTTCTCTAAGATTATTTGATGGCATAGAAAAGTGTTTGAAATATAACATTAAGAAGAAGAAGTCAGGATACAAAAGTGTCCGCAGAAATTTTTCATATTTGATTTAATGTATATACATTGAAAAACAGATTCAATGGAAATAAACCAAAATGTTAATAGTGGTTATTATTTCCCAAAAAAAAATAAAAAAATTAAAAAAAATTAAAAAATTAAAAAAAGACATCACTTTGAGGATTGTAAGGATTTTACAGAAGTTGTATGTCAGGAAACAGAGATGGAGACCAGATATGTATTTCACAATATCTCACCTACCAAAACCTTTGTACTACTTGACTGGTAGAAAAACTGAACCATGTAGTCATCCTTAGTCTGTTCAGGCTGCTAAAACAAAATATCATAAACTGGGTAGGTTATAAGCAACAGAAACTTCTTCCTCACAGTTCTGGAGGCTAGGAATTCCGAAATCAAGGTGCTGGCAGATTCAGTGCCTGGTGAAGGCCTGCTTCCTAGACAGCCATCTTTTCACTGTAACTTCATATGGTGGAAGAAACAAGGAATCTCTTGGAGCCTCTTTATTGAGGACACCAATCTCAGTCATATGGGCTCCACCCTTGTGACCTAATTACCTCCCAAAGGCCCCACTTCCTAATAATAATTATAACTAGGATTTCAACATATGAGTTTGGGGGAAGGGTATAAACATTTAGTCCATAGTTATCATCTACCATTTTCTCAGTATTATACCTGAAAGAAATGCCCAGAATTAATTTTCTCACTTAAAAAAATATTTTTTGTCAAAAAACCTCTTTGTAAACTGAGCAGGGGTGTAATTTCTCTCTCTCTTGAGGATCTTAAAAAATAAGTGCATATTTAATTATCTTGAAAATAATCCCCATTTCCCAGTTTGAGGTTGTTATTGTTACTGTGTTATTTTGTTTTCAGCAATGCTGGTAATAAGAAAAACCATGAAATTAGTAAAGTTTCTCTCTTGTCCTTTCTCCTTTTTAGCCTTCTTCTCTTAACCTTACCATATCCCCATGCCTCATAAGGTTCTTTATCCTAATAATTGTATTGGTAATAATAATAATATTAGTAGTAACAGTTAGTAATGGTAGTAGTAATAATAGTAATAATGTAATACATTAACTCATGTTCATAGAACCTTGTCATGCTAAGGGTTTAAGTCGATTATTTCCTTTAATTCTTAAGGGACCATAAGAGGTAAGTAGTAATTTTATACCCATTTTGCAGGTAAGGCAATAGAGGCTCCAAGAAGTTATAAAACTTGATTCAAGATCATTCACCTAGCAGACTGTAGCCTGGAATTTAAGTCCAGATTTCACGGCCTGTACTCATCCCCACTATACTACATTGGCTCTGTTGCAACTATTTGTCTGAATTTCAATTATCATGTAACTGTGAACTAATCTAATGAAGCATTTAAAAATAATATTTTAAAATTTAAAAGTAATTTTGTATTTATTGTAGAAATTTTAGGAAACCTAGAAAAGCACAAATAAAATATTTCTATAATCATATCATATGGGGCTATTATTAATATTTTTATATTCTCTACATCATACTTATAATATATTAATATCATTGTGATTATACTGAGCAAACATTTTTATAATCTGATTTTTTAAACTTGATAAAATTGTTAAAACTTTTCTCATATCAAGTTATATTTACACAAGATGATTTTTTGTAGTCATATAGCATGTCATGTGGATGCACAAATAAATTTACTTCATCAATTCTATATGATCAGATATTTTGGTTAAATTTTTTTCTTATTTTAGGTTAAAAATTTCCTTACTGTAATTTATTCTTTAATAACAACTTTCATATATGTCTGATTATTTCTTTGGGATAAATCCCTAAAAGAAGAATTTCCAGTTCAAAAGTAGAAAATGTTTAAGCTTTTTATTCTTTTTTGCCAAAATACCCTCCTGAAAGACTGTTCTAATTTAAACCCCAACCAGTAGTTTTTTTAATGTGGCCTGCTTTCATACATTCAATATTAATTGTTACTATTTTATTATTTGTTACTATTTTATTATTTTCCTTTTAATATTTCTTCTCATTCACTGTATTTTAAAATCAAAAGGAGAAGGACTTTTGCTTCCTCCCATGAAGGAGTAGTAACTATATGGTATTTGCACCCCACCCCCATAATGCATAAACAACTAGAAAACTGGATAAAATACATAAAATGTCTGTCTTCCAGCATTAGACAAGAGGCAGTACAGATCTATGATCCCTGAGAGCATGACTTGCAGCCTGGAAGCAATTTCCTAACCTCAGGGCAGGAAGAGGGGGGCATGTAGACCTTGGCAGCCTCTCTAAATGGAGGAGAGATAGGAGCTCAGAAAGGCTAAGGCAGCTGTAAATTACAGGGAAGCATTCCAGAGAGGGAGGAGCTCCAGAAATCTGCATGGAAGTCCCACTGAGTCTTTCTTTGGCTGAATCCAAAACTGCACATGTGTAAGTGAACTCCACAAATACAGGCAGAGAACTACTGCAAGAGCTTTCTATCTGAATAATTCTCTGAGTATATACAGGCTGAAAGACATTCAAGTCGTTATCCCTTGTAGTGGAAAGATCTTATTTGAATACCTAGACATTCAGTAAAGACTGTAGAAAAGCCAAAACTTAGTAGGAGGAATAAACTAGCCCTACAATAAGGCTACCCTAGACCTATGGTAATAAGGCTCAACAAAAAGCTTCAAAGGGATAAAACTGATGTGCAGCTAAAATATTAATAACTGTCTGCCAAAACAAACATCAGCACTCTAGAGGAAAACAACAAAATCTGAACCTTAATATTATAACATTCCTAATAGCCAACATTCAATAAAAATTTCTACATATGCTAAGAAGTGGCAAAACGTAACCATTAATGATGAGAAAAATCAGTGACTCGAAATAGACACAGAAGTGGCTGAGATGTAATATTAGCAGACAAGGACTTTAAAAGAGCTATTATAAGAAAGCTCAGCAATGTAAGGGAAAGCAAGGACATAAACGAAGAAATTGAAAATATGAAAAAGAGCCACATAAATATTCCAGAGACCAAAAACAACATCTGAAGTGAAAAAAAAATTCACTTAATGGACTCAACTGCAGATTAGACATTGAAGAAGAAAAAGTCAGTAAACTTGAAGATATAGTAACAGAAACTATCCTAAATCAAGCACAAAGAACAAAGAGACTGAGAAAAAAATGAATGGAACCTCAGTAACATGTCAGACAAGCAATCTAACATACACGTAATTGGAGTCTGAGAGTGAGAAATAAAAGAGGAAAAGACAGAAAAAATGCTTAAAGAAATAATGGTTGAAAATATCCCCAAATCAAAAATGATAAACCTACACTTTGAAAAAGCATGACAAATTTCCAGCAGGATAAACACAAAAGATAGTACACGAAGTATGGTAACCAATCTCCAAGATGACTCCAAGTGATCCTCCTCTGCTGGTGTTCATGCCCTGTGTACTTCTCTCCCATACAAAGAGGAATCAACTGGATATTGATTGGCATGTGACTTCTGAGTCTAGATTATAAGAGGTACTATACCTTCTGCCTTGTTCTCTTCTGAATCACTTGCTCTGAGGGAAGCCAGTTACTATGCCATGAAAAGACTCAAGCACCTCTATGAAGAGGCCCATATGGAAAGAAACTGAGGCCTCCTATTCAAGTCAGCATGAACTTGCCAGCCACATGAGGGAGCTATCTTGGAAGCAGAGCCTCCAGCCTCAGTCGAGCCTTCAGATGACTGTGGGCCCACCAAAATCTTGACTGAAACCTCATGGGAGACCCACAGCAGAACCACCTAGGTAATCTACACCTGAACTTCCAACCCACAGAAATGGTGAGAGATAAATGTTCATTGTTGTTTTAAGCCCATTGATTTTGGGGCGTAATATTTTACACAGCAGTAATTAATTGTGTTTCTAGTAGCTAGCTAAAAATAATCGGAAAATAAAATCTAAAAAAAAAAAAAACAAAATCACCTTCACTATAGCAATGAAACAGCATTTCTGAAAACTACAGAGTATTGCTAAGAGTAATTAAAGTAGACCTAAATAAATGGAGATATCTACCATGTTAATGGTTAGAAGACACAACATTGCTAAAACATTACTTTTTACTAAATTAATCTACAGGCTTCAGCAATGTTTCTGTAGAAACTGACAAGCTAATTCTAAAATTTATATGGACATGCAAAGAACCTAGAATAGTAAAATAAATCTTGAAGTAAGAAGAACAGAGCTGGGACCTCATATTACCTTAATTCTAAAATTATTATAAAACTACTGAATTCAAGGCAATGTGGTATTAGCACAAAATATAGATTGATGGAACAGAACACCCCACATAGGTGATCAGTTGGTTTTAGCAAAGGTACAAAGACATTTCAGTGATAAAAGAAAAATCTTTCAACATATGGTAATACGTGGATAATACATTGATAACACATGAATATCCATGGGGGTAGGAAATGAACATCAACTTTTATCACACATCATACTCAAAAGTTTGCATGAATCGGATATAGAATTAAATGTAAAAGCTAAAACTATAACATTTCTAGATAAAATTTTCACAAAGAAATAGAAAATCTTTTGTGACCTTGAGACAGGCAAAAATTTCATTCATAGTGGACCAAAATTACAAATTATAAAGGAAAAAATGATAGGTTAGACATCTTCAAAATCTAAAATTATTGCTCTTCAAAAATCACTATTAAAAAAACAAATGGCATGTCACAAAACTGGAAACATATTTGTAATACATGTATGGGAAAGTACTTGTATTCAGAATATATAAAGAACTTACAACTCAGTAATAAAAAGTCAAACCACCAACTTAAAAATGGGCAAAGGATTTGAACAATTATTTCATAAAAGAAGGTGTATAAATGACCTGTAAGCACATGACAAAGTGCTCAACTTTGAGTATTGAGTCATAAGGTTTAAATGGGTGAATTGAATGGTATGTGAATTTTATCTCTCAATAACACTGTTATTTAACAAATGAAACAAATCAGTGATTGCCTGAAGCCAGGAGTGGAGGAAGGAGTAGATTGTGAAGGAGCATGAGGAATCTTTTGGTGGTGATGAAAATGTTCAGTATCTTGATTACTGTAGTAGTTTCATGGGTGTATGCAAGTGTGAAAACTCATCAAAGTGTATACTTTAAATGAATGTAGCTTGTTGCATGTAACGAATCGGGTTGATTTTATAAGATGTGTAAATTGAAACATCTCCCTTTTACCTCTAGCATTCATTTCCCATCTCCCAATGCAATTAATATTATGAATTACTTATATATTATTCTGGACATTTTATGCATATGTAAGTACATTCTTACACATATTATTTTTCCTTTTATTAAAAATGGTGGCATACTATACAGATATTCTTATATATCTTGTGTTTTTTTCCACTAAATATTATTTTGAAGATCATTCTCTGTCAGAATATAAAGAACTTCATTATCCTTTTTTTACATCTACTTAGAATTGGATGGTATGGATCTAATTTGATTAATCAGTACCCTACTAATTCATGCTTATGATATTTCCACTCTTTTGATAATACATACAGTGCCAAAGTGAGTAGACTTGTATCTATGTGATTTTACACAAGTGTGTACCTATCCAGAGATAGAACAAGTATAGATCACTGCAATTTTGATAAATATAGCAAATTTCCCTTCATAGATACTGTATAAATTTATCCTACCATCAGCAGTTATCAGGTTTTTTAAACTTTGATAATATTATAGGTGAAAAACAGTATCTCATTTACTTGAATTTGTTTCTCTAATTGTAAGATTGAGTATCTGCTCATAGTTCCCAGAATCATTCGTATTTCCTGTTCTGTGAACAACTGTTTTTAACCTTTGACTACATTTTTCTATTATATTCTCAAACACATACTTATCTATTTGTAGAAACTTTTTCTGCATAAGCAAATTATCCTTTACCTCTGTTGTGAGTTGCAAATATTTCTTTCAGTTTGTCATTTATATTTTGACTTTGACTATGAGTTTTATCAAAAATGTTTTATTTTATATAGTTTAATTTGTCATACTTTTCTTTCATGACTTCTGGGTTTTGTGTTAAACTTAGATCTCTCCCATTCTATGATTATAAAAAATAATTCTCTGGAGTTTTCTAAGGTACTTTTGTGGTTTCATGTTTTATGCTCAAACCTTTAATCAATTGAGAATAATGTTTTGGTGTAGCATGCAAAGTACGCAGATTTTTTCCAGATGGCTACTCAATTGTTCCAATACCATTTACTGAATAATCCATCTTTCTACATTGACTCGAAATGCCATCTTTATCATACATTATATTCCCACATGTATTTTAATCTCTGTCTGCACTTTCTGGTCTGTTCTACTGATTTGCTTCTCTATTCATGTAGGTATACCAGATTGTTCTAATTATTATAGCTTTATAAAAGGGCTAGTTTCTCCTTCCTTTAATCTTCTTTATCAGAATTTCCCCTACCTATCCTTGTCTGTTTATTTTTCCATTTGAACTTCAGAACAGCTTATATAGTTCCACAGAAAAATCCATTTTATATTTTTATTAGGATCTTTACATTTTATAGATTATAGGAAATTGACATATTTCTGATTGTGATTCTTCCAATCCAAAATAAATTACAGTATGCCTTTTTATTTATGAAGGTTTTATTTTACTCATCTTCAACGCTAGACTTCTACTAGAATTTAAATTTTTTTCTTTACATAAATCTTGCACATTAACTTTTCAGTTGTTTTAATCTAATTGCATTGGCTAGAATGTCTTAGAACTTGCTAAATACAAGCAGTGATATGGGCATCTTTCTCTTGTTCTTAACTTTAATGGAAATGTTTCTAACATTTTCCTGTTAAGAATCATGCTGTTTTTGTGATTATCTATCTACTGAGAGATTTTAAAAATCAGAAATGAAAACTGACTTTATTGAATGTCTTTAAGCCTATGTAAAAACAATGTTATTTTTTATTTTACCTATTTAATATAGTAAATTTTAGTAATACATATTTGCAATATTAAATAATTCTTGCATTCCTGAAATAAACTTCATCATGCTGTATTAATTTTTTAATATGCTACTGGATTCTGTTTACTAGCTTTTCATTTGTGATTTTACATCAGTATTCCTAAGTAAAACTGATAGCCTGAGCTTTTTGTTCAATTGTTGCTAGACTTTGAAATCAATGCCATACTTTCATTATAAAATATTTTGGAAGCTTACCTTTTTGTGTGTGTGTGGTCAAGAACAGTTTAAATTGCACTGCAGTTCTTTAGCCCTTAAAGGTTTGGTAGAATTCTCCTGTGAATCCATCAAGCCTCGTACTTCTTAGGAGAGAAAATATCTTGAATAGTTTTCTCCATTTATTTTTCCTATGACCTAGAGAGATAAAATGAAAGTTCTGGTTGTTTATATTTTTCTATACAATTATACATGGAATCTGGACTCTCAAATTTATTTCTATAAATGTGAACACAAAAAGTCTTATGAATCCTTTATTTTTTTCTGTATATGTGCCTATTTCACCAATGTAATTTCTTATTTTCTATTTGTGCCTAACCTAAGTTAGCTAAATTATCTTTAAATGTTTTCCCCCACAGAACCAGCTGTTGAATTTGTTATATATACATTATCCATTTTTAAATTTATTGATTTTTGTTTTATTCTCATTTTTCTTTTCTGCTTTCCTTAGCTTTATTTTGCTTTAATATTTTGAATCTATTAAAACTGGGTACTTTACTCAGCCATTTTCATCCTTTGTTATTACTATGAAATTTTCTCTAAGTACTATATAAGAAGATCCTGGTGAATCTCCTGTGTTTTATAGATAACATTATTATCTATATTTTCATTACCATTATTTTCTAGATAATTGGCACTTTCAATTTTGATATCCTCTTTGGCTTAAAAAGTTGTTTAAGAGAGGATTTTTTTCTTTTCCAATTGGTATTTTATTTGGTTTTATGGTTTTAATTTCTGAACAGTGATTAGAATATGTTTGGTAAAACTATTTCTACTTTTTGAAATGTATTCAGGTATACCTTATAACATGAAATTTGGTCAATTTTTGTAACTGTTCCATGGATGCAAAAGGATAAGTAATCCTCAGTTATCATGATACAGAAGTTATATATATCTTAATCTAATCTATCTCAATAATTTATATAGGTTTTGTTTCATCACTTATTTTTGATCACTTGATCTTTCAAAAATAAACATCCTTTTCTCCACTGAATTTTGTGAATAATTTTCCTATTTTCTTAAGGTTTGCCTTTATACTTTTATAACTGTATTTATATTACTTGAGTTGTTAGCTTATTAAATGATTCTTACTTTTTAAAAAATGAGAAAATTAGCCATAACTTTACTATCTGAAGCTGTTTATCCTCTTCCCCACTAATTTTTATTATGTACATTATTTTTACATTTTTTTCATTTGAAATGCCCCTAATATAAATATATACATTTTTTAGTTTTAAAATATTTATATTCTATCAATTATCTCCATTTTTTAATTTCTATTTCTTCATTCATCTGCTGGTCAGCTGAAATCCTGCCAAATATCTTCAGAAAGAGCTCATATGAAGAAAATTCTCATTTTTTTTTTATGTTAAGAAATATTTTGTTGTTGCTGCTCTTATTGTTTTTATATGTAAATGAAAAGGTATCTGGATATAGTATTCTCAACTCACACATTCTTTCCTTCAGTGTTTTAAAGGTACTACTCCACCGTCTTCCAACACTGAATGTGCTGTGAAGAAGTCTGAAGCTAGCATTATTATTTTTTCTCTTATGGGTGACTTCACCTTTCTGCTTAGGTGCCCAAAAAATTCCCTAGTTTGAAGTCTAGAAACTTTATAAGGAGATTTTGATGTGACTGTTCTGTGCCAATATATTCCTGGGAAATCATATGCCCTTATAATTTCTGGAATCCAGTCCTGAAAGTTTTCATGAATTGTATTTTTATCAGATTCTATACTTTAAAGGTACCAATTGTGCATATTTTGGATCTCTTTTGCCTGTCTTCCATGTCTATCATTTTTCCTCTATTCTATAACAATATGCTGAATCACAATTTTCATCTGTACTGTAACAATAATTTTATGACAAGTATTTTCCCCACCCAACATTACTTTTTCTTGTTTCTTTCCAAGTGTTTTCCTTGTGGTGTTTCCATATAGTTCCTGTGGTGATTCCCCTATTATTGTTGTGTTTCACCTTTGAATAAGATATGTAGTTTCCTGGATCAGCTATGTGTAGTCAGTTTATTCTTATGAATGATCTACAACCTTATTCCAAGGTAAAATAATTCTCACATGATAGAGTTGTGTATATAAATGTGATTGTTTAATCTTTTCTTCTTCTCAGCTAACAAAAATCACACTGAATTTCTCATTAAGTAAGCCAGGAATGGCTTCTCTCCAGTCTCAACAACAGACCACTTCTGGTAGAAATGGCTTATCTGTTTGATTCCTTTTCAGTCCTAACGTTTCAACCTCTCACAATCTCATTTCACATGGAATCGGGGAAACTATCTGCCAGCCTGCTCACCCCATCTCCACTGTTACAAATAAAAGACTTTTGGGTTATACCTCAGGCTGTACCACTTATTTTAGAGATGTGTGCTTTGCTAGCTTTTTGTGAAATGTGCAGCTCAAAGTATCCTCTCTCTGTGTCTTCCTGCACTCCTGTTTGACCTTCACTATTTTTGGCAGTGCTTCTTCTCATTTTATGGTTTTGGGTTTCAGATGTCTTCTTATGTAATGATAATGGAGATTTTGTTTCTGTTTCTCATTATCTTTGTTGCTTTTGGATAATTCCAAGAAAAGAAAAGGGAAGTCCTGGTTTTATTCCATACTTAAGAAAAAAGAAATACAGCTGATAAGATTTAAAAGTATCAATCACACTCTTTACTGGGAAGTGTTTAATTTATTTTAGACTCTTAAAAACCAACACAGTTTATGCTATATCTACATCCCTTTAAGCTGACTGTAAGATTACAAACAGGTAAGCACAGTACCAACATGTGTGGTAATTTTTTTGTTGTTCTCACACACTTCCTATTTCTCATCATCCACTGAAGAGCAAGCACTTGATGATAATAGCAAAAGTACCAGATAGGGAAAACAGGCTTACTGCCCCCTGAAAATAACTAAATAAGTTCCCAGAAACTTCTTTCCACTTTTAACAATAGTATCATTCTATGTTTATCACAATTGTATGAGAGAGAATATTCTTTTCAGTTCAGTTGCATATCAAAAACTTAGCACACACATGAAACCACTTTGATAAAAGTTTTTGAACACAGAAACTGTCAATTCATAGACTGCATAGGAAACAAGAATTTCACTCAACTGAATAATCCTTGGAAGCCCCAAATCCATTAGAAAGCTTCTATAGAACAGGTAAAAATGCCTTTGTTCTTAGATATTATTAATTCCCAGTTTTATTGAATTATGATCAGAAAATATTAACTGTAATATTTCTAATTGGGGAATTTATTGCGATCAATATCTAATTAGTGTGAGATTTGCAACATCTTAATAACAAATTTATCCAAGAATAGTTATAACAGTTTAAATAAGAAATAGTACATCCACTCAAAAAAATACTATGAAGCTTTAAAAAGTGAGAAACCTATGTATTGATATGAAAATATCTCCAATAAATATTAAATAAAAGAATAAGACAGAAAACAGTGTATAAGTGTGATAACTTGGGGTAAGAACAGGAGACTGTAAATACTGAATATTCATATTTACATATATAAAGATACACTGGAAGAACACATTAAAAATGAATAATAGGGGTAATATTGGTAGGAGAAGGTTATCTGAATTAGGCATAGAGTGAGAAGAATATTTTATTGTTAACTTTTTATATTTAAAAAATGTTTGAACTAAATTAATTTATTACCAACTAAAAAGATTACATTTAAGAATTCTTTCTCTTTTTATTGGGATGAATAGAATTTATAGATTTAGGAGAAAATTATCTTTAATATGCCTCTTATACATAACTTAGGTTTCCTTTTCCATTCTATTCAAGTTTTCTTTCATATCTATCTCTAGGTTTTCAAATTTTTCTTTGCATTGATCTTAAACATTTCTTATTATATTTGTTACTAAATATTTCATTATTTTTGGTTGTATTATAAATTCTACTTTTTTCCATTATGGCTTCCAAAGGATTATTTGTTACATATAGAAAGACTATGTAGTTTATTGTGCTAATTTTATACTCAGAAATTTTTCTGAATTCTGTTATTTTTTATAATAATTTTTCAATAGAATTTTTTGAATTTCTTTCTCTTGTTCAATTGCATCAAGGTGTTACCCCTGGAACAGTGAGCATTAAGTTATTAAAGTGATAGTGGACTTCTTTACTTTGTTTGTAACTTTAATGTGAAATGTTACTTATGTTTCACCCAAAAAAAAAAAAGGCCATTTTAATGAGTTTTTAGAGAAAAGAAAAACACTGCTTTGGAGATATATGGCCAGGATATGACAGATCAGGTATTAAAAAGCTACATTCATCCATAAGCCAAATCCAGCTTGCTGTCTGTTATTATAAATAAAGTTTTATTGGAACACAGCCATACTCATTTGTTTATGTACTTTCCATGGCTGCTTTCACTGAAAATATTAATATTTACTATCTGGTTCTTTACAGAAAAATTTTGTCATCCCCAGTGCTAGACAATAATTCTAAAATATTGGTTGCTTAAACAACAAAAGTTTATTTCTTACTTAAACTACTTATCTAACATATGCTGCCAGGGGCATGTGTTCCAATAGTCACTCAGGGAACCTAGGTTGATAAGCTCTCACCATCTTGTAGCTCTAACATCTGAAAAACATACTCTTCTAGTGACACAAATCACCTCTGTCTGTGTCCCATTGGCCAGAACTTGTCATATAGTATCGTACTCGGAGGTATAAAGATTAGAAAAATAAAAGAAGCTACTATCTTTACTCTTGGGAGTTTACAGTCTAATAAGGAGGAAATGAGGTAAATGACAAACACCTAGCTAAATTTAGTGGCTTCCATCAGGAGGAATAAAGTTCTACGAGGAGGCTAAAGCAGGAAGGGAGATATTTTAAAATGGAAAATTTATCAGACTTACTACTAAATCCTAAAGGACAATACATGAATAAAAAACAAATAAATATGTTAAAAGAACACAGAGAGTAAAAAAATTTTGTAACATATATAAGATACAAAGGGTTAATTTTTTAAAGTGAAAAAGCTTAAAGAAATTATTAAGAGATACTAGGATTTCTCAATGAACAAAGGAGGGACTACTCGTGATAGAAAAAAACTAGAAAAAATCTAGAAAGATGGTCAATCTCACTGGTTATAAAATGCAAGTTAAAAATAAATTAAGATACCACTTTGCTGGTAAAATTATCAAAACAAAAATTATATAATGTCCAGTGCTGGAGAAGATATAGTAATAGATGCACTTTCTCTATAGTTACTATGATGGTAATTGGTGCAGCTCTTTAGGAAAGCAATCTGGCAATATGTATTAAGGAAGCATAAAAACGCAGTTAGGTTTTGATTCAGTAATTTCACTTCTGGGAACCTATCCTAAAAAAAACAATCCAAAATATGGAAAAAATGTATTTACCAAGACATTCATCACAACATTATTTGTAATTACAAAAATAAAAAATAAAACTATCTAAATGTCCAATAAGGGAATAGCTGAGTAAATTATAATGCATCATTTGAGGGATTTTATGTGGCCATTAAAATTATAGTTGAAAAGAAGCTAAATGGAAAAACACTTATTCCATAATTATAAGAACTATTCAAAATGTCATATGTATTAAGATAGCAACTAACAAGAATTGTCACGAAAATGGTAAAATTGGGGTGTTTTAAAATATCCTCCACCCCTGTGAGAAAAATGATTGGTCATGGCAGTTACCCACCATAAATATCCATGTGATCATTTCCTTTCTTAGTGTAGACATGGCAGAGAACTTCAGTTTACAGGACATGTGTCTATTACTCTTAGGCTGTTTTAAAGCACAATCCACCTTCTCCATTGAGGCTGAAATTCATCTTTTCCACTGCTATACAAGCCATTCTTTTACTTCTGTGCTTTAGATTCATGTGAAGAAAAGTCAGATACACTCTGCCCTTCTGTCAAACTCAGATCATTACCTGGCCACAGTGAAGTGGTGAAAAGGCAACTGGCTTAAGGTTAGCAAGGAAATGGGGTCTCTCACTGCTATGATGAGCTTCTTATTAACACCACTACTGCAGAGGGAAGAAGGCAAATGTCTACTAACTTTTTGTTTCATTAATCTTCTATATAATTCTTTTGTTCTTGATTTCACTTAGTTCTGCTCTGATCTTGGTTATTTCTTTTCTTCTGGTGGGTTTGGGATTAGTTTGCTCTTCCTTTTCCAGTTCCTTGAGACAGTTCATTAGATTGTTGATTTGTGATCTTTCTGTTTTTTGGATGTGGGCATTTAAGGCTATGAGTTTTCCTCTCAGGACTACTTTTGCTGTATCCCACAGATTCTGATAACTTGTGTCCCCATTATCATTCAGTTCAAAGAATCTTTTGATTTCTATCTTTATCTCCTCCTTGACCCAACTAACATTCAGCAATAGGTTGTTTAGTTTCCATGACTTTGTGTAGAGATGCGTGTTTCTCTACAGGCTGTATTCTTAACCATTGTTTTATAAATGCTTCTGGTAATCTAGTTTCTACTACTTAATTCATTTTGATGCCCATTTACTAGACTTCTAATCACTAATCACTTCTAATCCTAATCACTGACCAGTGAGGAAAATTGAAGAAAACTATGAATTACACCTGTATCCTTTCATTGTAAAAGGTGTCTGTTATAGATTGAATTGTGTCCCCCTCCCCCAAATTCATATATTGAAGTCCTAATTCCCACTACTTCAGTATGTCTTCATTTGGAGGTCAGATCTGTACAGACATAATCAAGTTAAAATGAGTTTAATAGGATGGGTCCTAACCCAATATGACTGTTGTGCTTACAAAAACGGAAAATTTGGTGACACACACGTACACACAAGGAGGATGCCATGTGAAGATGAAGGCAGAGATCAGGGTGATGCTTCTACAAGCCAAGGAATACCAAAGATTGACAGTTAACCATGAGAAACTAGGTAAGAGGCATGGAATGGATTCTCTCTCTTAGCCCTTAGGAGGAACAAACCCTGCTGATGCCTTAATCTTGGACTTCCAGTTCATGATTTGGGGAACCCTAGAAAACTAATACAGTGTCTTTTTCTCTTCCTGTTATCATTGTCTATCTACATAATGAAAATTATTTTGTTCATTCAAAGAGCTGAAACTAAAATGGATGTGGAAATCAGGTAAAGGGAAGAAATCTAAAATGGAATGGTTTAGGGCAGTGGTTTTAAAACTACGTTTCATGAACCCTTAAGATTCTATATAGTTACCTGTGAAGCTTCCATAGTTTCAAAGAAGGTGTAGATCACAAGTTTTGGAACCCCATCCCTTCCACACATGCCCCATCTTTAATGAGAGCAAGTCCACTTTTCTCTGTTGCACAATCTGTGTTCAAACTAAGATTTTTGTTTGAAGAAAATTTTCCATTGCATTGTTGAAGGTCAGAAATACTGATTTAAAAGCTGGCCTTGTTTCATTTCTTTACTTGGTATAATTTTATTGAACCATTGCTATATGTCAGGCAACGTTTTACCTCCCATGGAACAACTTTATTATTCCCAGGTACCCTACATTTTGAAATGTTTGGTCAACAACAACAACAACAAAAAAAAGGAAATTAGGTAATAGTTGACTGATTAGGTCATTTCTATTAATTGAAACATGTAGTATCCAATCAAAACGTATTTACCCACAAAGCTATAAACATCCCTATAATGATGCCATTATCCAAAGGTGACTGAGAAATACTTTCAGAATTGCCTTCACCATCTGCAACACTTTTTTTTAACATCCTCAAAGGTGGTAAATCACTTTGGGTAAGTTATTTAACTTCTTTGTGCCTAAGTTTCCTCATAGTAAAATGATGATTATAATAGAGTCTACCTCACTGGGTTTTTGTGAGGGTTCAATGAATAAAATCTTTAAATAGTTCTTAGCACGGTGTTTAGCATCTAGCAAGTGTTCAGCAAATGTTATGAGTATTATTAGTATTAATAGTATAATTAGAATTGCCATGGTTCTTAAAGGATGTGTGATTTTACTGGAGGGGTGAAAAGCTTTTAAAATAAGTCTTAAATCAGATGGGTGATACAACTGGGTAATAAAGCTTTACATCAGCAGCCAGAGGAGACTACAGAGCAAGAGATGTATTGTATTTTTGTAATCTATAACCTGAAATTTTTAAAAAGTAATCTCAAACTTATGCAAAATAATGTCTGCATACTTAAAATAAGCACTATCTTTCTATTGTGACTACTTTGAAAGAAAAAAATAGGCTTCTTTCAGTGGAAGCTTCATGGAAATCAGTGGTTTCACCATCAGTCATTGTTTTCAGAGTCATGCCTGGTTCAATCTCATGGGAGTTGACAAACACAAAGATGGCATGTGCAAATTGAAATAATACAAACAAGCACCTGTGCATTCATGCTCTGTAAGTCTCTCTAATTTTATCTCCTCCATGTGTTGTCTTTCTCTGAGCCTTTGAGGAGAAGTAAAAGGGGATTTTTCATAGAAGATTCATGTGCCTGTGTTATTCCTATTTGTGTCATTACACTTCCAAATGAGGAGTCTACATTGTTAGTGTGACATAGAACAAGGATAGGATTTCTTTTTCCTACTCTTCAACTAATGGTACAAGTTTCAACTCTTCAATTCTACTTTAATTCTAGAAGCATTTATGGAGTATCTGTTGTGTGGAGGGCACTGTCCTTGCACATATCATCAAGAAGCTTCCTGTCTAATGGGACAGACAAGATTTTAAACCCATGTGAAACAAATTATGATACAGGCTATTTGTGGTTGAGACCAAAATCTCAGAAACAAGTAAGTGTTCTAGGATATCAGTGGAAGATTGATCTGAGAAATGGTCTGGAAAAATATCATGAAAAAATTCAAGACTGTAGTGAGCTATGATTGTTCCACTGTACTCCAGCCTCAGTGACAGAGCAAGACTCTGTCTCTAAAAAAAAAAAAATTGAAGATACTAATATTTGGTAAAACAAAATATGGATGAGCCTAAAAAAAAAACCAACATTTGGCATATATACAGTACATTTGTAAGCAACAAGTGCTTGACAAATTTTTAGATTTTACCATTGAAAACCAATTATAGGAGAAAATATTTCTTTGCTTATCTTTTTCTTAATTACCAAAATTTGGGAGGGAGTTATATGATATAGACTGACAAAGGTGCAGTTGAACTAACAGTGATTAGGTGCCAAATGATGGAGCAGCCAGAGATAGTTTCGTTTCATGAATAAAAGATGTTGTACCTGAATATAAGTCCACATACTGGTGTACTGAGAGCAGCTAATGGTCGGCAATGTGCCTCTGGCTCTTGATTCAATGTTGGGGTGCCAAGTGAAAATTGTTAATACAATCCAATCATGACCTGAGCTATGAAATGGGCAGAAAGTTCAAGATTCTGTTTTCCCACTTGAAATGTTCTATTCCATGAAAGAAAGGGTTGTTCAAGGTATTTTTTTAGGTGAAATGAAAACATTTCTGCATGACACTGACCTTGTGTGGTGTGTGTCAGTAATATGTGCAGCATCTTAACAGGCTGAACCCATTACTTTAGGGTCAACTTTTCAGTTTTAAATGCTGTGTATAAAACATTAACATTTCTGACTCAAATGGCTCAATCTCTTGAGTTTGACTCTTTCTAGCATTTGATGATTTTCTTCACCCAGCAAAGAAAGAAATCTATAAGCCTATCATCAAGCATATTTTTTTCAAAAATCCCATCCAAATTCTACCATAGTATGTGGAAAAATACAGAAACAGGTACCTACCAAAGAGTGAATTCAGAATCCATTCACTACCATCCCCCAAGTTAAATCTTTCAACCTTCAACTGTCTTACTTTTGGGTATTGACTAAATGTATGATGGAAAACTCAAAGTAGTGTTCAGTGAGAAATTTCTCCATAATTTCTCAATCTAATACCAAAAACTATGTTGCTGCTATTTTCAAGAATCTGTACTTTTGCATTAGGATTTTTTAATTAAGTAGAAAGGAAAAGGAAAAGATAAGCCACCTGGATATGGAACCTGGCCTAAAGCTCAAGCAATCTGATGTTAACCTAAAGCTATTCTTATTCTTATTAACTTTAAAATACATTTTATTTTTAAAACATCAAGATGATTTTTTTGTTTGACATCAGTAATCTGTTTCTTAAGTGGTTTCCAGATGTCAAACTTTTAAAAAACTGTGCCTTATAGAATGCTGTCTTACCAATGCATATTTCTCTGCTTCAAATTACACCATATCTATACTTTCCATTCATAACTTCAAAATCGCTTTGTAAATGGCTTGCTCAGCATTACCCAGGCCTGAGTGAGAACTCTGTCTTTCCTGAATAAACACTGCCAAGCAATGGTAATATCACTAGAACACTAAAATCAATAATCCTGAACATTGGAGATTTTCTTTACTTAAAAACCATGTCTCTCCTAGTTATTGTATCTTCTCTTGGAGGCTAGAGTCTATTAGAAATTCCTTATCCATAGTGAAACAAAAAATAAGGGAGGTGGGTGCAATGAGAAAGTGCAACGAGGGCCCATATGAGAAACCTAGAAGCGTATGGATGTAGTCTTGCCTTTAGTGCTCGCCTACCATAGTAACAGAGCCACCTGAGGATATGCAGAGTCTCAGCCTCCACCTTTGGTTTTCTAAGGGCCAGTGTTTGTCTTTGGTGGTAGCAAGTTTAAGTGACTCTCTTAATAACTCTAAGAATGAGACTTTGGTATGTACAGAGGAAAAGAACAGTCTGTATCCTGGCTTGGTAAGTATATTATAAGGATGATTCTGAGAGGTTGTGAAATAGCCATTGGGCACTGAATGCATTTTCCTTGCAACTTATTTCCCAAGTGAGTTAAATCATAAGCTAGAAGAATCTTAGAGCAGTAAGAAACTTAGGGATCTTCTTCATTATTCAGATGAGGAAACTGAGGCCAAAATAGAGTATGCCACTAACTCAGAGTCAAGCTAGAGTTTACTTCTGGGCTCAAGTAAGGACAGGGCTCTCCTAACTTGCAGACCACTACATTGCCTTCAGCTATTGTTTGTTACTTCTCTGTTTCCATATGAAACAGAAATGTCTCACTACCCATGTACCCCCTACTTCCAAAACCTCATAATCAGCTTCATTAGGGAATTGTCTTACATTAGAGGGATATAGAACACTTAGCAAGGAGTTTGTGGGTCTCTCTCTAGAGAATCTGAAGAAAGAGAAGGAGCTTTCTATTAAGGGAATATTTTAAGTGCAGGGCTTATTGGAGCCAAAGGCACAGAGTACCAGTCTTCTGAAGTCCCTTTCATGTCCCAGAATCCTTCTGTTCTGCTCTCTCTCTGAGAAAAATAAAGCATTGAGAAGCCTTCTAGCAAGTCGACATCAAAATGAGAATTACATCTTAGGTATGATGCAGAACTAATCTTTGATTTAATCCTACTAAGCCATGTGGCCAGTTTCTTTGACTTGGTTTGAGTCCAGTGTAGACAGAGGTTAAATAAATTAGAGCACACGTTGAGGGTAGAAGCAGGGTTTTCAGAGTTATGTGAAGATTATGTCTACCTTGCCAGCTCAGGCTTGCAGCAAGTAAGTAAACTTAGATTAACCCTAGATTAATCCATAGACAAAAGAACCTTCAGCCAAGGGACTAAGACAGGGCCGAGGGGGAGGGGGAAGAAAAATATGCTTTGTCCTAATCACTAGGAAAGAACAGGCTGTTCAAGCCAATTCTGCTCTGATCTATAATGAGATCAATTGCATCTGGAGCTCTTTGGGCACTGACAGCAGGCACAGGGACAGCAGTGCAGCACTGAGGAAGGATTACCTCATTGAAGAGAGCAGCCAAGGCTACCACCTACCTTCTCAGACCCTCCCTTTCTGAGCCCATCCTCCCTCTCCCCCCCCAGATTGCCAGTTGCCCAGTGAAATATAGCTAGTCTGCAGAGTAAAGATAGCAAGATAGTCTCTTTTCTAATCAGCCCACTGTTTTTCTGTTTAAATCCATCTTAAACTTTCAGTGACTAGAAAGCTGCTTTCAAAGGGTTGTTCTTCTTTTTTTCCCCAATGACTCTATAGATGATATTTAGGGGAAAGTTAACCACCTCTCTTCTCCCCCTTCAACACGGAATGCATTCACATAAATGTGGGAATACGGTCCTTCATTCAACCATTCCATGACCACAGAAACTTCAGCTGTTCTAGCTTAAGTCTAAGTCACTAGGCTCCTTCCCTAAGGAAAAGCTAGACATCTTTCTTTGTCCTTTTCCTACTGTTCAGTTCTTTTCTTCAGGCAGCACAGGAAAACAAAATGGATAATGTCTTTATGAGCCACTTCAATAAGTGATCATACCAGAGTGGAACTGGTACAGAATAGGAGTCAGAGAAAGAATACAGATAAGGTTTGAGTCAGATAGGGACTGGGAAACCAGAACTCGCCTATTAGCAGAGAAAAAAAATGTTGGGGGAGAAAGGCTTATGCTGGCTTATTAAAAAAAGAAAAAAGGCATAGAAGGCCTCTTGGATTTCAGGAAACTCTTACAAAATATTTTGATGGATTAAGTACAAAAAGTGAATCAAACATATGGATTAAATTTTTATTAAAATACAAATGGGGGTATTTTAGCTATTAAATTAAGTAAAATGTTTGGCAAAGTAGACTTCATTTTGGCCAATCCCAGGACATTTGAAAAATAGTTTTGAGATATTCAGTGAACTGAACAGAAAGCCAGGTTGACCTATCCCTAGAGTTTGGAAAAATGAAATTTGGTTCATCAAGGTTTGATTCTATGTCAAATATATTTGTGGGGAAATAAGTTTCTGAAATTCCAAAATTGCCTACGTGCCTTGGAAGTGCAGCCTAAATGTTCAACAGTTACTGAGTAACTCAGTCTGCCCAGCACCATAAAAGGCAACAATCCATCGACCTGAGAAAAAGGTGAGCAGCTCCACCCCACCCCCATCAAGATATTAAGAACTGAACCAAAGCCAATGTTATGCTGTGCTTGCAACTATTCTGTCTAGCCCAGAAAATTAACACAAGGAAGCAAATGAATAGGAAATTCTCATTTGAGAGAAAGGTGATCAGCACAGTTGGATGGCTGACAAGAGATTTTGTTATCTGCATTGACCAGAAGAATTTTAAAAAGCAAAGGACAATAAGAGTATTGATGAAAGGTGAAGTTATAATGTTTGGAAATTTTTTCCAGGTATTAGTAACTTCATTTTACTTATTTGAAAAAAATTCTAAAGCAATGCATGGAAATTGTTGACACTCTAATGCCAGTACATTTGAGTATCTTTCTATCAACCCATGGGTTAGTGGAATTTTTTTAAATCCATTTATCAGCAACCCATCTGAACATGACTATACATGAAATTTCTAGTTTAGCAATCTCTTGTTCTTGCACATGGCCATTATGAAACTACATAATGGCAAAACTTTATCTTTCTGCCCATGTTCTGGGTGAGTTGGTCATCTGGAAGCCAAGATTTCTGGGTAATGAAAGGTTAAGTATCAAGCCACCAGCATCAAACCACACTAGAGGGTTATATTTAAACCACTTTGAGTAAAAACATTTGTAAATCTATTTTCCACTTTTCTGTATTCTCAAATAAAGGACCATATTGTATTGCAAGAATAATCTAAAGGTGGTTGAGATGAATAGGGTTCTTTGCCTCTAAATTGTATGATCTTAGCTTGTAATACTTTTTCAACACTTGTATTTTCTCTATAGTATATAAATCAGGAAAACAGAGCCACTCTAGATATTTAAAGCAAGAAGGGATTTAATATAGGGATTTAGCAGCTTATACAATCATTAGAAAGCCAGGGTGGTATGAAGATCATGAATACCACTGCTAGCATTCAATAATTCAGGAAATGCAGGCTTCACAGAAAACTGCTATCCACGACCTTAGCTGACTATAGTACAAAAATAGGTGATTTTCAAGGGGTTACCTGGAAGTCCTTGGAAAAGCCTCTGCATGCTGTCTGAAGATGTCCATATGCCTGCCCACAACTGCAGCCAGAAGATACACATTCTTTTCCACATTTCACATCTTGTGTGAGTGTCTCCTCTTGGTAAAATCAAAACTTGAACTCTCCTAGTCTGAGGAAATGTAGTTTCCAGACTTCCAGTCCCTGCACACAGGAGAGGGTTTGAAAGGGTAAAAATGATGCTGAGTATCAGGCATTATTGGCACATAAGGTTCTCCTGATTTTTTTTATCTATTGCTGAATACCATTTGTTTAGTGGGTTAGCCTTAGTCATTCCACTCTACTCCTTGTCATCTTTTATTTTTGTTGCACTACATACAATAACAGTAGAAAATCTATCACCTAATTTACTAAGAATAAACAGTCCTGAGCGAGGACCTTGAGACCTCTGAGAAACAGTATAGTTGAGTGGTAGGTGCTGAAAACAGATGTATTAGACCCATCGCTTCCAATTACTAGCTACATTATATTAATATATGTGACCATAGATTTTCTTGGCTATAAAATGCGTATAACAACTGACATGTTTACTTTCCCAAAGATGTTGCACGTATCAAATGATTTATACACGTGAAAGTTCTTCGCAAACTGTAGAGTATTATAAAATTTAATTCATTCTCTCACTCATTCATTTAACCTATTTATTTAGTACTTAGTCCAAGGCATAGAATTACATATTTCAGGGGAACAATATAAAGACAAACAATAGTCCCTGTGCCCGAGGAATTTATCACTTAGTAGCAGAATAAAATACATAAATAAAAGCCAAAGTACAAAGTAGAAAGTCATAAGGGCCATAAGGAAGTACAAAGGAAGACCATTTTGTCTAGGAAGTAACTATTATGTTCATCTGAAGAAATTAAGATGGCTTTTTTGACCCAGATCTCCCTTCTACTTACCTATTCTTTTATCTGATTTTTAGACTCCTGCTTTTACTTACTGTACTCACAATCTTCAGGAGATGTCGTTGCCTTAATTCCATCAATCATCCATCTAATTCCTTTTTCTCCATCCCCACTGTCATTGTTTTAGTTCAGAATCTTATCACCGTTTGCCTGAGCCACTGAGATACCCTCCGCACTAATCTACCTGTCCCCATGCCCGCCCTCGCCATGCTGCCCACCTCCCCCACCCAACCCACAATCCCACACAAAATTGATCTCTCCTCTGCGCTGCTCTCAGAATAATGTAAAATGCAAATCTAGTCATATAATAATCTGTTTTAAACCCCTTCAAAAAGCAACCCCTACACACAGGAACAACATTTATTGGGTGTCAGGCAGACGGGAGGGGGGAGGAGGGTATCGATATATACATACATAATGAGTGCGATGTGCACCGTCTGGGGGATGGTCAGGCTTGAGGCTCTGACTGGAGGGGGGAGGGGGGCAAGGGCAATGTACGTAACCTTTTAATAAAAAAAAGAAAAAAAAAAAAAGCAACCCCTAATTTCAGGATAAAGTTAGCACACAAGGCCCTCCATGATCCGGCCCCAGTTTCTCTCTCAGAACCTAGTCTACAAGAATGTGCCTTTGTGCATGAACTTTGTGACACCTATTTATAATACTTAAAACAGCTTTCTCTTTTGTCCTTCCCGGTGTATGATGGTGTTCAGAGTAGCGAAGCTGTGGTCCTTAAAGTGAAGAAATGGAATTAGAAGATTGGTAGCCTGGGGAACAAAGCTGCTGGCTAGAGAGAATAAAAGAATGGGAGAGACAATAAAAGAGAAGGAAGAAAGGTAAAACCTGCAGTTGGTGACCTCTGCCTTCTGGGATACTGAATGTGGGAGTCAGGATTCAAATTGACTCTCAGGTAAGAAAGGGAGGGGCACTCAATAATGTGGCCAAGCAGACAATTTTTTTTTTTTCATTTCAGTATATTACAGGGTAGAAACGATTTGGTTACATAAATTGCTTTTGCCCATTCCCCAGATAGTGTGCACTGGACCTGTTAGGTATGATTTTACCCATCCCCTCCCTCCCCCTCCCACCTGCTTTATTTCCGATAAATGTTATTTCCATTTGTGCACATAGGTGTTGACCAATTAGTTCCAATTTAATGGTGAGTACATGGCGGTGTTTGTTTTTTCATTCTTGTGATACTTCACTTAGAAGAATGGTCTCCAGCTCCATCCAGGATAATACAAGAGGTTTTGGTTCACCAGTTTTTTATGGCTGAGTATCCATATACCACATTTTATTAATCCACTCATGTATTGATGGGCACATGGGTTGTTTCCACATCTTTGCAATTGTGAATTGTGCTGCTATAAACATTTGAGTGCAGGTGTCTCTTTTATAGAATGCCTTTTTTTCCCTTTGGGTAAATACCCACTAGTGGGATTACTGGATCAAATAGTAGTTCTACTATTAGTTCTTTGAGGTATCTCCACACTCACGCAGACAAAATTCTTCTTCTCTAGGTAGGGGCCAGAAGCCAGGAACTCTCTGAATACTTTCATGAAGCAGAAAATAGTCTAGGGAAGAAGTCATACTTACCAAAGCTTCATTATATATATATTGTTCTCCAAATGCTTTCTGGTGGGATGTGGTTGCTACAATTAAGATGAGTTTCTTTTTCTTTTTCTTTTTTTTTTTTTTTTTTGCTATGGCAGTTTACACTTTAATAATGTGTGAGAAAGCGTATGTTATGATACCCTTGCCATCAAATACTGTCATTTTCAAAACTTTGTTGCTTCATATCCTTTTTTATGTATCAAATATCACATAATAAAATTAGAGTTTCTAACATTTATAAAGCACTTTACAGTTTCCCAAATGCTGCCACAAATACTTCATTTGAGGATCAAACTCTGGGCCCTCCAAATCACTGCACAGTTTTTAAAGGGTTCCTGGGCTACTTGCTTGGCTAACTAAAATGGTTATCATATGCCATGTTGTTATGGATCCTTTGAACTCTCCATTAACTCTCAGCAGAACTAATGTGTTTAACTGGGTGTTACTCAAAGTTAATACGGTAACATGGTTGAGTCTTAAAACTACTTAAATGAAGGAATAATCACAAACTTTTGTGCTGAGAACTCAGATCACCTCTTTTAGAAAATTGGCCAGTGGAGGATGCAGATTAAAGAGAGTAGGTGGTGTAAGAAGACACCAAGGCAGGTCTTGACTGCTGACTGGCCTCTATCTGTTCTCTTTTGGTGAGCTCCTGCCTCTGAGAGAGGAGGTGGGAAAGAGATTTGCAGGTAGAGATAAGGTCCTTTGTTTTATAATTGATGGATTAACTAACCTTTTCTGAACATTTTGCTTGCAGATTTAAAGGCCCACAGTTTAAACTTGTGTTACTGAACTAGTGATTGGTTTCCGTCAAAGATAATAAAAATTAACTTTTTTGCAAATCCTTTCCTCTTCCTGACTCCAACACCAAATTCTTGTTACATTAATTTGGAGAAACTGACCTAGACAAAATGTGTTTTAGCCCCTAAGTTGGAACTTGAAAGGATAAGACATTGTAAACACAAACAATGCTTTTCTATAGCTTCACAAATCATTGTCCCTTCTTTTTTCCTCCCTTCTGAAGTTCTCTTCTGTAATAACTGGATCTTTGCATCCTAAAGCTTCTAAAGTTTCTGGTGAGATCCAAAAGACTTGATGCAATTTGCTCACAGGCCAAATACCCCACTGAGGCAAAATGAAAGCCAGACGTGCTTTCACTTAAGACATCTGGTCACCTAGTCTTACAACTTCTTCATAAGAGCAGGGTAGTCCCCAAATTTCATATTCTTTTGAAGAACCAAGAAGCCCTCATCACTTATATCACATCCTTATGGACAAGGAGAGAATATTTCATGGCTTCAGGCTTCTTCATGGACAATTGGGACTGCTACAGTGGCCTTAACTTAGCAATTTCTCGTGCTGGTGATGGTTCTCTAGTTAGGAAAAGAATGAAAAATAGCATTGTAAAGTCCTCCACAGCTGCTTTACATAGGTTTTTTTTCCTGTGGTTGTTGTAACAAATTGCCACAAAGTTTGTGGCTTAAAACAATGTGCATTTACTTTCTTATAGTTCTAAGAGGTCAGAAGTTTAAGCCAAAATCAAGGTGCCAGCAGGGCCATACTCCCTCTAGAGGCTCTAGAGGAGAATCCATTTCCTTGACTTTTCTACATTCTTAGACCTGTATTTCCTACAGTCCTTGGCTCATAGCCCCTTTTTCCGTCTTTAAAGCCAGTCATGTGTCCTCTTGCTTCGGTGGTCACATGGCCTTTTTCTGTGTCAAATTTTTCTCTGCCTCCTTCTTATCAGAACAATTGTGATTGTTTCGGGTCCACCCAGATAATCCAGGATAATCCTGCTATTTCAAGAACCTTCACTTAATCATAGCTGCAAAGTCTCTTTTGCCATATGTAAAAAGAAAATCACAGCCTCAGGTGCCTGTGAAGAGCTAACCCCACAGATCATTCATTAAGGAAATTTTTTGCTAACCTCCCATAAGCAAGGACATGCAAATTGTACCTATGTCTAGCACCTAAAACTAAAGCCTATTTGATTCCACACTAATAATGAATTATACATTTATCTTACAGGTAACAGAACTGGAGAGGAGACACAGTCAGGCATTCTTCCACCTACCCAAGGATTTCTACATAAATGATGCTTCCTTCACTTCCTTATTTTATGTAAAATGTGGATGTCTTGGGCTTCATAAAGCAAATTGGTTTCACTGAACAACACCTAAGTGCACATATAGGAATAACATTTATTGGGCATCAGGTAGAGGGGAGGGGGGAGGAGGGGATGAGTTTACACATACATAATGAGTGCAATGCGCACCATCTGGGGGATGGACATGCTGGAAGCTCTGTCTGGGGTTCATGTTTTTTCCCAGGTGAGTCCTCGAAATCTTGGCTTAATAAACTTCCATTAATTGAGATTTTTGCCTCAGTCATTTATGTGGTTTGACAAATGGCAACCAACAGAGCTCTGTCTTTCTGTGCTGTTTGTCATAAAAAGTCCCATTCATAAGGGGCTTTTGTTGTCTCTATCTTAGCCTATTTTTGGAAGAATGAGGGGATCTTTGGAGTTGTTTCTTCTCTTAAGAAACTATTATTAATAAATTCAGTCACTTTAGAATAAGTACATCATTGAAAATTAATGGCCAAAAGATGGATCCTTTAAATTGAAAGATGGATTTTAGAGAACTCTTAATCTAAACAACTGCCTTTTTGTATTAGAAGAATTGGATTAAAAGAAGGATACATAATTGTGTTATAGATAGCCTCAAAAATTCTCTTAACAAAATTAAATAGCAAAATTTGACCCAAAAGATAAAGATCTTTTGTATGATTCCCCTTTGGGAATGACAACAGAAGTCAATTTACCTATAGCTTAATGGTTAAATTCTGTGCTTTCACCCTAACAGCCTGGGTTCGGTTTCCTATCAGGGAACGAGTCTGGTTTGAGTTTTATGTAAACTTTGCCATTTATTCCATGGGAAACCTTTAATTTCCTGCTTTTTTCCACCTGTGAGAAGCACATGAAGCTTTTGGCCCTTTATATGTAAATAGTCAGCTGAGAAACTGAGACCCTAAAAAAATGGCTGGACAAAATGTGCATTACACATGGTTTACGGCTAGCAAGACTTTCCTTTCTTTGAGCCGTTTTTGTCACTTTTCTAGATCCTGTAAAAACTGTTTCCACCTCTTTAGAGACAACTCTTGCTACCTTGATTAAGTTAAAATCTTAGTTAAAGCTTATTGGTTTTCCTTAGAAGGGTATCTTTAGTGAAAAAGTTCAAAAGTAAAAATGTCAAGTGTTTGTACCAACTAAAATCTGCTCTTCTAACAGCTCAGAATCCTTAAGGAACTCAGAGCTAAAAAAAGGTGCCACTCACCCCTCTTTTGGAGATCTTCTGTTTTCTTTATGGATCTAAACGGTCATACACAGATTCCTCTCAGATATAAAACTACTCTCTTTCGTATCTTGTTACCTGATTTCTTTGGCTTTGGGGTTACCAAAAATTACTTTGTATTGGAAGAAAATTTTTGACCTTGGTGTGTGTCATAGCCAGGCAAAAGTGGCCATGTTGGAGGCAACTGAGTATCACTACAAGAGGCTTCTTCTTTCTTTCAGCCTTAGATAAGAAAGGGCGTGGTTTAACTACTTTAAAAACAAATCTTTGTACGAAGTATATTATAAAGATATTATATAGCTCAGTCCCTTGGCGTCTCTCTTTTTTTGAGGTATTGAGATTCAGTGCTACCTGTCTAAATGAAGCTGTTCACCTTCTAAAGTCCTATGGTAAACTCCTATGATTTTATGTTGCCTTAGCATTCAGTATTGTCTTCTTACACACCCAAACTCTTTCTTGAAAGGGCTTAGATTTTCTCTGTGTTTTAAGATATTAATTAATGCCCTGTTTCTTCTGAGACTCAATGAGGGTTTAGGCCATATGTGAGACAAAAGAAATTTTACTTGTTCCATTCTCAATGGCATGGTTTAAAT
The DNA here is from genome assembly GCA_963574885.1 of Lepilemur ruficaudatus. Taxonomy (NCBI): domain Eukaryota; kingdom Metazoa; phylum Chordata; class Mammalia; order Primates; family Lepilemuridae; genus Lepilemur; species Lepilemur ruficaudatus. The sequence goes on from CAUYRT010068472.1 coordinate 42,260, forward strand.
CCAACTATCCTTTTGAACTGATGAGTTTTGCCATTTTCATGGCTAGAGTTTTCAAATCAAGACTGTAGGATCTTTGTCTACATGTATATGTGTCATAAATTAAGTAAATAAGCCAAAATTCTTTTCAAGTACACATGACTTTAGTAATCTTTAATGAATAAACAGATTTTTAAAAATCATTGGTAAAATAAAATAAAAACATCTTCAAAATTTAATTTAGACATTTTCACCTGAATCTATTGGATTAAAACCTGTCTATTCCTGCTAGATGTTTTAAGGTAATAAAACTGTTGTTTCTGTAATATTTTTAATATTTGGCTAGATTTGACTGTGAACTTACAGATGAGACCTGTATTGTAATGTCAAAATTCTTTTCAGTAATCTAAAATCTTAAAAGCATAGTATGTTAAAGAAGATAATCATAAAATATCTGAGTTATTTACAAATAAGTTAAAATATTAAAACATTAATTATTAAACATAAGTTTAAATTTATAAACTTTAACATCTTATTTTTGTATGATATAAAAAACTAAAGATATTTAGATATGCTAATAAAAATTGGGAACCGATAGCCCAAAGTTACTTTTAATTACTTAGATTTTGATCAAAAATAAGAGTTAAGAGTTTACATTATAATTAATATATGTAATTAAAACTACTGGATATAAAAGAAATAATTCTATATACAAAATATTAAAATATTGGATATAGGATTTTTCAAAAAAAAAGAAGAAAATTTCTAAATTGCCCTTTGGCCTGAAATTAACTTTTTAAATATTAGGCCCACTAAAAATCAAAGAGAAACACATTTGACTTATTTGGTATGTTAAAACCATATAGGAAGCATTGTCAAATATAAAATGGTATGTAACTTTCTTTGGGCTACATTAATATAAACATGTTATTAACATGTGCTTCCAAAATTGTATGAAAGTCCTAAAATTCTGATATATTTTGATATATGCTATCAATAATTACAGTTATGTTAAATTTTTGTATGCTACAAAAATAAACAAAATTTTCTTTGTCAATTGCTTCTTTAACTATGGCTATTCTATGACTTTGTGCCATCCTTAGATAATTATTATTTTAATTCTTCTCAAAAAGTGGTTTTCTACTAACTTTAGAGATCATAAACTGATCTCTAAATTCAGGTTTGGACTGAATCCTAAATTCTTTCCTACTACAAGTCTCCAAATAATGTTTTCAATCTCTTTTTCTATTTTTCTGACTTGGACTCAATGAAATTGCCACCATTTTTTCCTGAGGCCCTACACGCACACCTTGTGATATACAAATTCTGGGATAAGCTGTTCCAAATATTAACATTTGTTTTTCTATATGAAAGCTACTTCCACTTTAACTGAAGATGCTGCAAGTTTAACACCCAGACACCTCAACTAGATGCCCTCCGGACTCCAAAGAAGCTGGCTTACTTTAATAAAAAAACTGATGCGTCATGAAGATTACTAACTCAACCTCAAGCAAAACAAGTATTAATTACATGAGACTTAACTAATTTTTAACTATTTGTTTAAAACATTGCTAATTTTTCTATGTTTTGTTTTCCAGAAGACAATAAACCTTTTTACCCTTCTTTTGAGATATTTATAGCTTACCACAAATTGATAAAGTATGTTTTATAAACAGTTTGAAACATTTATTTTTCTCTCTACTTGACTTCTCCAAAATTTGAAAACTATTCATAAGTATTCTTATTTTATGGCAATATAATTATTTTCATAAATTTATTAAGAATCTGTTTTTCTTTTTATAACAGGACAGAATTAGAGATGCCAGTTATTTCACCAAGGCTTTGACTGGAATGGCATATTTTCAGACTGCTTTAAGGAATTAGGTTGACTTTGTAAGGCCAATAAAAGTCTTCTGGAAAAAAATAAAACTGACTTGATACCTCATCTGTAACATTTCCTGATCTGTGGTAAGTTAAGGATGTCACTTTCTGATGGGTTCAGGAACCTCAAGTTACTTTGGGACCTTAAAAAAAAAAGAAGTATTTATCCAATTTATACAGGTATCTGCAGGCAGTAAATCCTTGGCTTGGCTAGAGAGACCTTTAAGTAACCCGAAATTCCTTAAAAAGAAAAGCATTCTAGCAAAGCCAATTAAAAAAAAATTTTTTTTAAAGGCCTACATGGCTTATAGGGTTTCAGATGAGAAATCTGCAGTTAATTCTAAATGTTCTACATTCTAAATGTTTTATATGTTTGTTTTGCACATTTATACCTTTAATTCATCTGGAACTGCATTCAAGTCTTTTGTCAATGTTGAAAAATTCTTAGTCATTATTTCTTTGAATTTTGGCTCTCCCTGTCTATTATTCTCTTTGAAATGTTAATCACATATATAATAAATGTGTGTATAAATCTGAAAAAAAGGCCTACATGAACAATGATTATTTTTACATTTTATGAAAATTATCAGACCAAATATGAAATGAAAATTTATTTTGCAAATAAGTTGGTCTTACTATTTGTCTCTAATAAAAATGAGAAACTAGAGAGAGAAAATTGTTTCAAAATATATGTATACACTAAGCTCATTATTGGATTCTAGCCTTGTCCATTATTTACTTAAATTTTTTTTTTTTTTTTTTTTTGAGGCAGGGTCTGTGTCACCCTGGCTAGAATGCAGTGGCGTCATCATAGCTCACTGCAACCTTGAATTCCTGGGCTCAAGCACCCTCCTGCCTCAGCCTCCCAGGTAGCTGGAACTACAGGCATGTGCCCCTACAACCAGCTAATTTTTCTATTTTTTATAGAGACAGGGTCTTGCTCTTTCTCAGGCTGGCCTCGAACTCCTGACCTCAAGCAATCCTCCCACCTTGGCCTCCCAAAGTGCTAAGATTACAGGCATAAGCCACCACAACAGGCCACACCTAAAATTTTTGACAGTCGTCCTTCTTAATTTTTTCTCCTCTGACAGACATGATCTCCTAAAAATGAACCTTCGTAGTGATACGAGATTTGATTAAAAAAATAATAATAATACAACAATGAACTCTGGCCTTCTACAATGCTTTCTCTGAAAGATTTTGAAGAAGGGGGGGGAGTGTAAAAAGAAAATCATAGCCTCAGGCAGCTGTGAAGAGCTAGCCCACAGATCATTCATTAAAGAAATTTTTTGCTAACCTCATATAAGCAAGGAAAGGACATGCAAATTGCTCCTATGTCTAGCACCTAAAACTAAAGCCTATTTGATTCCACACTGATAATGAATTACAAGTTTATCTCACAGGCAACAAAACTGGAGACAAGACAGAATTAGACTATCCAGGGATATTTATATAACTGATGCTTCCTTTGCTCCCTTATTTTATGTAAAATGTAGATTTTTCTTGGGCCTCACAAGAAGATAGCCACTACTTCATCAGCCCCCCAACTCCCTGCCTTTTGCTTTCTCTCTGTATGCCTATAAAATATTGAAGGTTCCAACCTCCCCTTCAGAAAAAAACAGCCACAGCTATCTAGGGTTCATGTTTTTTTCCCCAGGTGAGTCCTTAAAATCTTGGCTTAATAAACTTCCATTAATTGAGATTTTTGACTAAACTCCATAATATTTTATCTAAACCATTTTTATGATTTTTCTTACTTTCAACTTGTATTACAAGAGCAATTTTTCAGTCTTTTCTATGTACCAGGCACTGTCTTATGTATTTTTATATGAATCAATTCATTTAACCCTCATTAACAGTACCTATGCTGTAGGTGTTATCATTATTCCCATTGTTTTCATTTCACACACGAGAAAATTGAAGCACATAGTGTTTGAATAATTGTGGTCAATTTTTCACAGACCAGGATTCAAGCCTAGGGATCTTTAATCACTAAGAACCACACTATACTACTTACAGTCTAACGCTTTCTATATAGTTTAACCTCCTAGTTTGTAAGCTCTATAAGAAAAGGCTTTATTTTGATTTTCCCTTTTTTCTACATCACTGAGTGTAGTTTATTATACATAACAGGCCTTTAGGTGCTGAATAAATGAGTGAATATTGATTGCAATTGTATTTCTCTTTTTTTCATATGTTTACATTCAAATATATTCCTTTAGAACCTTGCCACTCAAAGTGTAGTCCCCAAACCAGTAGCATAGGCATCACCTTCGGCCTTGTGAGAAATGCAGAATTTCAAGCCCCACCTCAGACCTACAGAATTTGCATTTTAATAAGTTTCTCATATGATTTACATGCATATTAAAGTTTGAAAAGCACTCTTTAAAGCACATGGTTGGATTGAACAAACTTAATCCACTATATCTACATGGTTCTCTCACCTATTGACACACTTGACCACCTTGGCTCTAGCCTCTTTAAGTTCATTTTAGGTCTAAGGGTTTATGATCTGGCCAGTTCCACAAAAGCTGTTCCTTTTGTAAACACTTGTTTCTATGTGAAAAGAGCGGTATTATTCAAGGGAAGCATTAACGGCTAGCTAGCACTTTTTAAATTTTTTTATTTTTTTGCTTCAAAGTCCTCAATAGCAAGCACACAAGAAGCTCTTCTGCCCCACACATACATACAGACCCCACTTCAGTAGACCGCACTGCGGGTGAGCTGGGAAGTGGCAGCCCAAGTGAAGAAAGGACTCACAGCCTCTCCCTGGCACAGGGAGGGAAGCTGCCCATCATGGTGACATAAAATAAAGCCTCTAAAGTAGCTCATATGTCTCGACTATCAGGCGAGTCTCATAACAACATATCTCATCTTCCCACTCTCATCTGCAGACCCTGTGGCCCCTGGCTGTGAAACCTTCTGAATAAAGGAGGTATTGATGTAGAGCTTCCAAGGCAATGCTTTTGAGAGAATCTAAAGGGCAGTTTGTGATCCCAAGATCAGGGCATCACTTTCTAAACTAAGAGCTGCTATCACCATAAGAATAATAAAAAGAAAGTACTCGCTTAGCATAAAGGAAGATTAGATCACTGCAGATCCCCACTTCTAGAAATGATTATCAGCCTGACTTTGAAAGTGGTATAGGAAAACTGAACTGTAAAGAAACCAACAACCTTCAGATGACCTAACCCACTGCTCCTTCAGAATCTATGACCTAAATTAGGTTTTGAATATATTAATTTTTTTTAAGATTTTAATCTGCATCTACATAGAAAATATTGGTAGGGGATTGTTATAATTAACATATTATCCTCAATCTATAAACAGAGGATGCTGATGCTCCACCATTAGTAGAGTGGGTATTTTTGAGCATTTTAAACCCCAAACTTTGGTTTTAAATAGTATTTGACACCAATCACATCTAACTGAGGACTTTTGCTGCCGGCCAAGATAGAATAAGAGAGACCAAATTTACCATTCCTTTTGAAACAACCAAAAACTAAACAAAATGTATGAAATAATGGTTTTCAAGACATAGGACATGAGGCAACAAAAGACAGCAGTCTCTGAGAAACATAAACAAATGAAGTGAGCCCCACCATCATCAGCTTAATTCCTAGAAAGCGTTTCCTTCCTGGCCTACAGAGGACAGCAAAAAATAATTAATACATAGATAGATAGATAGATAGAGTTTCCAGGTTGTAGCACAAGGAAAGAGAATCCACGTAGAGCCTGGCAGTCTCCCTGAGGTTCAGTGACAGAGCTTGGAGTCTGAGGCTTCTCTTCAAGGTAGAATGCCAGAAAGGAGAGAGCTGCACAGAGAGAACTCTGGATGTCCCCTTTCCAGTATTCACCTGACTACTGGCTAATACAGGAATGGGAGGAAACTATCAGAGACCAGAAAAAGAACTATCCAAAAGTATTAGAGGGAGCAAAACTCTTCGCTCACACAGAACAGGGAATATTGCCTGTTTCTACTGGCTAGAATGGGAAAATCTCATCATTCATAGGATATTGGGTAGACTACCATATTCATTTTAGTTTTCTATTGCTGTATAACAATTTACCACCAATTTAGCAGCTTGAAAACAATACATTATTTCATAGTTCTTTAGATCAGTAGTCCAGGCAGGTTTGACTGGGTTCTCTGCTCAAGGTCTCCTAAAGCCAAAATCAAAGTGTCAGTTAGGTCAGGCTCTTGTCCAGAGGCTCTGGAGAAAACTCTGTTTCCAAAATTCATTCTAATTATTGGCAGAATTTGGTTTTTGGTGGTTTTAAGACTGAAGTCCCCATTTTCTTCTGGCCATTAGCCATGAATTGCTCTCACCTGCTAGAGGTCATTCGGATCCTTTCCATATAATCCCTTCCATCTATAAACCAACAATGACACATCAAATTTCCCTGTTTAGAATGTTTGACCTACCCTTCTGCAGCCGTTCAGAGAACAGTATCTGTTTTTCAAAAGCTCGTATAGGTTAGGTCCACCCAGATAACTTCCCTATCTTAAAGTCAACTGATAGGTAGCACTAATTACATGTGCAAAATCTCTTTCTGTGTCTCATAACAAACCTATGGTAACAGTAGGGGGCAGAACCACAGGGACAATATTAGAATTCTCCAAACTAGAAGTACTCAGAAGGGTATTGCCTTGGTAGTGGGATGAAAATAGTCCTCCACTAAATGCTGCTCGGAACCAGATTAATAAAGCTTAAAAGCAAGACCCAATAGCATCAAACTGTTTCCGAATAACCACATCCCAGAACAAAACTCTGGAACAATGATACGAACACAGAAATATCTACAAGTGAAAAAGGTAAAATCCACAATGTCTGGTATTTACTAGAAAATTACCAGGCATGCAAAGCATTAAGAATAAGCGACCCATAATGAAATAAATCAAACAATAAAAACCAACACAGAACATGACAGCAATGATAGAATTAGGACACAAAGATCTTAACATAGTTATTACATCTATGGTATTGCATATGGTCAAAAAAACTGCTGAAAACTACCACTGCTGAAAACCATGTGTACCATAGGGGAACCTGAAGACAAGAACACCCTACCCACCATTGCCCCTGCCAGTTTCTATGCATATTGTCCAGAGCTCTGGGATATATCTGCTCCAACTGCTGCTGCAGGCACCCACATATACCACTGGGAGGGCCAAAGAACAGGCCCACCTGACCCACCATCTGTGGTGCTCGTGCATGTTGTCTAGGAGCTTGGGGATCGACCCACTCTGCCTGCCACCACTGGCACTGATGCCTTTGGGAGGCCTAAAGATGGGGCCATACCACCTGCTGCCACCACCCATGTATACCTCCCAAGGGCCTAGGTACTAGCCTGCCCAGGTTTCTGTCACTACTGCTGCCAGCAATCACCCACATACACCCAGAGACTGGCCTGCTTAGCCCACCATTGCCTCTGCTGGCACCTACTTATGACATTCAGGACCCACGGGTTGGCCTGCTGCTACTACTGCACAACCAATGCCATACACACCACCCAGGGGCCTCCAAAACCCACTCACCTGAGTTCCTAGTGCAACACTGACACTTCCAGCCCCAAGCAAGCTACCTAGAGGCCCAAGAACTGGCCCACCTAGACCTACTACCACCAGTGCCCACATACATTGCCTGGGAATCTGAGGACCAGTATGCCTGGCACCCCACCACCACAATTGGTGCCTGACAACCAGTCCACCTGGCATCCTCATCCCCCACAAAGCCTCAATGCAGCCTCCACTAAAAACTGCAGCCTAAACAGCTGAGAAAAATCACAGATACCACTGACACTTATTACAGTGGAAGAAATCATATGGAGAATACACTAAGGCACCCACCCAGAATTAAAGCCAAAATTTCCTCCTCTGCCCACACTATAGATATATCTATTAGGAAAAGTTTGTCCCTATGAAAGCCAATCCATAAAATTAGAAGAATCAACTGCTACACCAGATGCACAGATACCAATGTAAAGACACAAGAAACATGAAAAAGAAAAAAAAAAAAAAAGACACCTCTGAGGGAGCACAATAATTTGCCAGTAACAGATCACAAAGAAAAAGAAATCTATGAACTCTTAGAAAATAATTCAAAATAATGATATTAAAGAAACTTAGTGAGATGCAAGAGAACACTGATAAACAATACAAAGAAATCAGGAAAATAATTCAGAATATAAATGAGAAATGCAAAAAAAGATAGATATTTTAAAAGAACCAAACAGAAATCCTGGAACTGAAGAATTCAATGAATGAAATAAAAAATACATTGAAACAATAGAGGAAATCAAGCTGAAGAAAGAATTTCTGAACTTGAAGACAGGTCTTTTGAAGTAATCCAGTCAAACAAACAAAAGAAAGGATTAAGAAAGCCTATCTGACATATGGGATACCATAAAGTGACCAAATATTTGAATTTTGGGAGTTCCAGAAGGAAAAAATATGGGCAAAGTCATAGAAAACCTATTTAACAAAATAATAGCTGAAAAGTTTCCAAGTCTCAAAGAGATATAGATTTCCAAGTACAGGAAACTCAAAGATTCCTAAGAGATCAACCCAGAAAGGTCTTCTCCAAGACACATTATAGTCAAACTGTCAGAAGTGATAGACAAAGAGAGAACTCAAAAAATAGCAAGAAAAATGTATCAAGTCACATATAAGGTAATCTGCATCAGGCTAACAGCAGAATTCTCAGCAGAAACCTTACAAGCTAAGGATAGGATAGGATAGTATATTCAAAGTGCTGAAAGAAAAAAAAAACCTGTCAGCCACAAATACTATACTACCATATGACCCAGCCATTCCACTAGGTATTCGTCCATGAGGAAAAAGAGAAAACTATGTCCATACAATGAGTTGCACATGAATGTTCTTAGGCTCTTTATTTATTATTAATAAAAACTAGAAACAACCAAATGTCTGTCAAGAGGTGACTACATAAACAAATTTTGGTATATTCACACAATGGAATATTCCTTACAAGAAAAAAGGATACATAAATTTTGTTATATTCATTCAATGTAATACTACCTACAATAGAAAGGAATGAACTATTAATATACAAAAAAATGGGTGAATTTCGAAACTATTATGCTAAGGGAAATAAATCAGACAAAAAGGAACACATGATTCCATTTACATAAACTTTTAGAAAATGCAAATTAATCTATAGTGACAGATCAGTGGTTGTCTGGGGATGGAGAGTAAGGTGAAAGGGGATAGAGGGAGGATTTACAAAAGGACCCAAACTTTTAGGGGTGGTGGCTGTGTTCACCATCATGATTATGGTGATAGTTTCATGTTTGCATGAGTATGTCAAAATGTATCAAAATTTTATATTTTTAATTATGTTCAGTTATATGTCAACCTCAACAAAGCTGCCAAATATTAATATGAATCAGGACATTCATGTGAACTTGCACAACTTGAGTCAACTTCAAGTAAATATCTTGCTAAACTTGGGATCTGACCATAAGCAACTTCTACTCCTCCGCCCCACGCAAGAATAAATATGGGAATTTTATCAGAGTTGGAGTCCTTGGTGAAATTCTGATTAAAGGTCTAAAGCTTAAATTGATACGACCAGCTTCCAAAAAAGTCCAAAAGGGAACAGCCTTAAAGATAAATATAATTCAAAAAAATAACTATCATCTCTAACCTTTACATTTCACATCTTCAGCCTATTTACTACTTCTTTCTCTGGATCATAATTACGAGCAATGGCATCAAACACTCCTTTATGCCCTAGGGTCTTTTCAAAAAACTGTCTGGATCCACTATTAAAATGCTGTGTTACATCATGATTAAGTAGTTTTCACTTTATATTCACTATAAAAAGCCCAGACTGGACAGTTTTATCACTGTTTATCCTATATCTAGGGAAAAATCACCCCTATTTGTCAGCAAGAACAGCTAGTAACTCATTTTAATGCTGCAACAGGGCTTGCCTGCTAGTGGACGCACCTCTGCTTCAGGGCTTCAGATGCATGAAGCTTATACAGGACCGTAACTCAATGGAATAAAATAATGAACCAGGCCATGAACACTTACAGGAAAATGTATAATTTTGCAGCCTATCTGCATCCGTTCAATTATGTTAACATTCATGACCAATGTATTAAATTAAACATCCTAATGATATTTGCCATTCCTGGTTTTGAGTTGATTTCCTTAAAGAATTAGTATTTCATTTTTCTAATTTCAGAGCATATTAAGAACTAAATCCAGCATTATGAATGCTTCCTCCTAAAAAGGCAACCCATGTGCCCCTCCACCCATTCGATAATTTGGTTTTAAGACAATAAATGCTTTTCAGCCTAGTGATGGGCTCAGTCCTCATGAGCATTTGAGCATTGCAACTCCACCTTTACCACGGAAGGAATCCCTGTTGCCTTCATGCTCTTCAGCTCCTGTTGGATGGCCAAGGAAATAGTTGTGGTTAATAGACACACAATAATCTTTGGCAAGCTATTATTGCCATTTAGAACCCCAAGTCTCAGAAATGCATTTCCTCTCTTTTGTTTACTGTCACTCCTGGAGCTTCAAACCATGGTGCGTTGTGGTTATTTTTTAAAGCAACAGGAAGTTGCTATTGTCTGTCTTTGGTTGATTTTCTTTAGCATGTTCTTTCTATCGCCACATTATTAAAGACACAGGAAAACACTGTTTGTATTTATCCCCTCCTAAATGTCAGCTTCCCCTGGATGCTGGCTGCTCAGGTGAGTGGAATTTTCCAGCACAAATGTCCCCCAGACTTCTTATCCTTGATTTGGCAGCTAATTGACCTGTCATCGTCATCCTTCACTTTGCATAAGTTATTTGCAATGTCTGGAACATTGCTGAAAAGTAAAATAACAAGGCCTAAAAGGAACGCTTTTAAAGAGAAATTATAAGTTGTCCTCTCTACTTTATCAGAAAGGCAGTATTGAAGTGATTTGGTGGCACAGTGTGTTTCCACTCTTCTTAAGAATCCCTTTGGTGACTGGCTTAGCCATAGAAACCTAAGTATCTTATTCCATATGCTCCTTTAGGGTCTCCTGTATGTTTTTCTTATTGGTATTAAGAGAACCAAGCACAGATTCCTTGCTCAGCAGTTTATTAGGCATCTGTACAACTTTGATTTGAAATTTGCTTCATGATATATTTGGCCAGTAACATAAGGACTATCAGAACAGGAGACACTACCAGGATTTTCTGAAATCTCTATTTCTTGTTAGGGATTCAGTGACCGCACGTAGGGCAGAGTCATTTACTGACCCATGAGATCAGACTGAGATTGTCCCAGATACGTGTACAGTCAATAACCTCACTATATATCTGTACCCCTGAAACATGTAGGAAGTGCAGTTGGCCATCCCTGAGAACAGGACCAAGCGGAGATTTGTTAAGAGAGGGCTGCTCTAGATGGTATTCCCAGAAGTTGTAATAACACATCCCAAACTTCCCTTTCCCTTCCAAAACACAAATCAATGGACCTGCCTTACATTAATTTATCTAAACTTTTCTTAACCATATTTATATTTTCAGTCTGTATGAACTCCTGGGGTAATGGATCTAAGAACCACTGTTTAAAGAGGATTAATTGTGTTGCCTGTGGGAAAATAAAAATGGAGTAAGATGAATCATTCAAGCAGAATCATTGTGTTGCAAGCCAGACCAAAAGGCTCTCTGAGCCTACCCATGTACCCATGCCCCTGCCTACCACAGAGCATTTTGTCATGCCCAGCCTCAGTGAGCCGAAGAAAACATACAGCGCCCACCCTGCCAAATGTGTCTTCCATCTTAATTTAAAATTCACACTGATGCTAGAGCTAATATGCTCAGCTAGGCTAAGCAAGCCTTTAGCCTTTCTTTTGGTAGAAGCAGCTGTTGACATCTTCCTTGAAAAAATATTTATTACTACCTGTGAAACTGCTTTGTAGTAAATGATGTTCAGGGTAAATAAAACAGGTGTGGTTCTTGACCTTTGGGGAACTCAGTGGGTAAAAGCAGCAAACTCAGACAAACAAAGAAAGTTTACAATAGATATAAGAAATGGAGTAATTAGGCAGAAACATTAGTACCTTAATAAGAAAGGATTAAACATTTACATTATGTGTCAGAGCTACTTTTCCCTGTAAATGCTGTAGTTGGATAGTTGGATGGATGGATGGATAAATAGATGGGAGGGGAGGAGAGAGATGTTCTCCACATATGCTCAGGAACTAGGAGAAAGAGGATCTATGACTTGCTTCTAAATCTGGTAATGCTAATGAAGAGATTAACATGCTTTTGTGGATGTGCTACAAGAGGAAGGTTCATACTGAGCACCATATTTTTAAGAGAGTCTGATATGGAGAAATAGGCAAAATAAAATAAAAATAACTAATGGAAATAGAAGAGGTGAAGGGAACTTGGATTAGGGCTGTGTGTGTATGGAAGAAGAGAAGACAGGGAAGAAGAATCTGGGGTAACAGAGATTTCTAGTAAAGTTCTTGGGAAATGGGGTATAGTCTGGGCATCAGGATTTTTCAAGGCCTTCCAGGTGATTCGAAATGTGCAGCCAAGTTTGAGAACCACTGATCTATATCATTCTACAAATGGCCGTCAGATCTAGCTTTCAATTATTTTAATTTTATGATTTCCTCTACTAAAAGACCTCACATTAGTTCTTTACCAATTATTGTGTAGGTATCATTTATTCTTTCATTTATCCACTGTAATAGCTATAGATAATTGCTTTACTCCTTTGAGTCGTGGGCTCTGACCCTGTCAGTTGAAAATAATACTTACTTGTGGCTTTGCTTTAAACATTAAATGAGGCAATGTTTATAAAGCATTTAGCATTGCACAAGGCACATAGAAAATACACAGGAATAGCGGCACTTATTGTTTATAACTTCCATCATTCTCTGACAGATGATCTTGCTACCGTCTCCACTCCACCTGCTGAAGGCATCAGGCCAAGTTCTTCCATATCTTTGCTCATGCTGCTCTTTTCCCCGGGGATAGATCCTGTTCCTTTCTAACACCTGCCTCTCTGAAGTTCTACCTCCTGAACACTTTTTGGATACTCTCCCCATATACTTTGTCCTAAACAATCCCTCCTCATTTTAGCATTCCTAGCATTCATATTTGTCCTCAATTTTAGTTGGTTTTGAATTGTCTTTTCTTTTCACTATGCATGTTAAGCATTGTCTCTGTAGTTATGTTGTAAATTCCTTGGGATCAGGTATTTAGTTGTGTCATCCATGACTGGGCATGCAGATCCTACTTATTGTGTTGAATTGAATAGTCAGTCATGCATAAGAGACACTCAGTAGACTGCAAGCTCCACAGTGGCAAGGACCTTGTGTGTGAGATTCATCTAAATTTCCCCAGGACCTAGAATAGCATAGCACCTATATATAATACATGCTGGTATTAGTTTTCTAGGGCTGCCATAAAAGGTACCACAGACAGGGTAGTTTAAACAATAGAAATTTATTTTCTCACAGTTCTGGAGGCTAGAAGTCTGAGATCAAGGTATTGGCAGGGTTGATTTCTTCTGGGACCCTCTCCTTAGCTTGTAGATGGCATTCTTTCCTTGTTTTGGTGTCTTAATCTCCTCTCCTTAGAAGGATACAATAACATTGGATTAGGACTCACCCTAAAGGCCACATTTTAACTAATTACCTCTTTAAAGACCCTATCTCCAAATATGAGGTACTAGAAGTTAGGATTTCAACACATAAATTCAACCCATGACAGTGCTTAATAAATATTTGTTGAATGAATGAATGCCTAGCATGTCCTCACTGCTTAATCTAGTATTATTGCTTAGTACAGCCTGGCATTTATTAAGCAACTATTATGTTACTATCTTAGGCAGTTGTGATGAGTAAGCTACGGTTTCTGCCTAAAGGCACGTACATTTTAATGGAAGAAACTACTGCACACAATTTCAACAAATGGAAAATAAACTAAGCTAAAAGTATGCACCACGGGATATGTAAGACAGAGGAGAGTCATTTAGCCACTTGGGATTCAAGGAAGGATTCCTTAAGGAGATAATTTCTGAAGTCAGTTTTAAAAGATGAATGGGTGTATTCTATAGGGAAAAAAAGGCAAGAGGGAATTGCTTTTAGAATCAGGTGATTACGTTGTCTGTACAGTAGTAGATGGATTTAAGGCAGAGGTAGTATTAAAGGCATGGTAAAAATAAAGACAAAATTACAATAGTTCAGGTGACAGATGAAGTGATTTGGCCAATGGTAGTTGGTGCAAAGAATTCAGCAGGTGTGAGAAACATTTAGAGGATAAAATCTATGGGCCTCATTGGTTAACTGAATATGGCAGTGATGGAGAAGCAGAAGCATAAGTATAGGATAGCTCTCAGGGACAGAGTATTGAAGAGTTTGTGGCCACGTTTTAAAACTACCACAATAGGCCGGGCACGGTGGCTCACGCCTGTAATCCTAGCACTCTGGGAGGCCAAGGCGGGTGGATAGCTCAAGGTCAGGAGTTCAAGACCAGCCTGAGCAAGAGCGAGACTCCGTCTCTACTATAAAATAGAAAGAAATTAGCTGGACAACTAAAAATATATGTAAAAAATTAGCCGGGCATGGTGGCGCATGCCTGTAGTCCCAGCTACTTGGGAGGCTGAGGCAGAAGGATTGCTTGAGCCCAGGAGTTTGAGGTTGCTGTGAGCTAGGCTGATGCCACGG
>CAUYRT010068473.1:0-19383 GCA_963574885.1 Lepilemur ruficaudatus
TCCTAGCACTCTGGGAGGCCGAGGCGGGTGCATAGCTCAAGGTCAGGAGTTCAAGACCAGCCTGAGCAAGAGCGAGACCCCGTCTCTACTATAAATAGAAAGAAATTAATTGGACAACTAAAAATATATGTAAAAAAAAAATTAGCTGGGCATGGTGGTGCATGCTTGTAGTCCTAGCTACTCGGGATGCTGAGGCAGAAGGATCACTTGAGCCCAGGAGTTTGAGATTGCCGTGAGCTAGGCTGACACCACGGCACTCTAGCCCGGGAAACAGTGTGAGACTCTGTCACCAAAAAAAAAAAAAAAAAAAAAACCCAAAAACAAACAAACAAAAACACCCAAAAACCTTGCCTTTCTGATTTAGACCTGTGGTTCTCAAAGTGTGGTCCCAGGACTAGCAGAGATAGCAACATCTGGATGCTTGTTAGAAATGCAAGTTCTTGGGCCTCATCAAAGACCTACTGGATCAAAAACTCTGAAGAAGGGGCTCAGAAATTTGTATTTTAACAAGTCTTTTAGCTGATTCTGTTGTGTGCTCGAGTTTGAGAACCACTGGTTTTAGAACATAGGTTTTGGAGTTGGACAAAATTGAGTTTGAATATTTGATACTGGCATTTACTAGCTGGGTGACCTTAGGCACATAACATAACCTCTCTGAGATGTACTTTCCTATCCTGTAAAATAGCGGCAATAACATAGCCTACTCTAATAGGGTTGTTTTGGGGATCTAAATAAAATAATGTAGGTGTACTGCTTAGTCCAGTACATGACGCATTTTTGAGTTCTCAATGGTAGCTAATATCAATAATAACAATAATTACTGATTTTCTTTAGATACAGAGGAGAACTCTTATTCTCTGGGAGTTGGACAATCTACAGAGTGTTACAGAGGAAAGTTGGTGAAGTTTTTTCATGTAGTTCTTAGGGCAGAAGTTTCTCTGATAGGAATAGTTTTTATTTTGACTTTCAGGCAATGGTCTCCTCTTAAAATTATCTCATCTGTGGTACATATGAAGAAGTAATTGAAATAACAGTGATGCAAATTGGCTTGGGAGTAATTGGAGGGGAGGTTCAAGCTAGAGTCAAGACCTGAGGATTTCGAAGGCTCAGAATACATGGCCGAGAGCAGCTTGGGGTGGGAAGGATCCAGTGTGTGGGGGCAAACCCTGCTGGGTCAGCCTCCATTGAGGCCTAGGTCATGTAGCTTGGGTGGCTCTGAACAAAGCTAGGTCATGTAGCTTGGGTGGCACTTCTAAGGCAGCTTCCTATTGTTTGTGATGTCCCTCCACACCGTAGCTTGCAGTCTGTGCTGAGCCCAGGCCTCCACGGCACTGTCTCCCCAGGGAGGGGGGCTGCTTTCCTGTTGCTTTGGGGCCTGCAAAACAGCTCACAGATGCCGCTAACTGTGCAAAGGGCCGACACAGGACAATAGCAAGTGAATCAGCTGCTCTCTTGTTTCTCTGAGGGGACAATTTAGAGCAGAAGGGAAAAGGCAATCTTTAAATAAGCAAACTCATCTAGCTAAATTCACTATTGATTAATTGCGGGGTGGTATTTGATTGCTCAAATGATTTCTCCATTCCCTGATGTGTTGGCATTGGTCTGCTATCTCTGAATTAGATACTTCATGTTGGTGGTTGGACTGTATGCTGCTAACCAAGACCAGTTCTATCTGTTGTCTGCCCACATCTCTGAAAGGATCATTGTAAGGGTAAGCCCAGTTCTCTGACTTTTCTGGATCCCCAATGCTTTTCTCCCTCATAGGTAGAATTTGAATTTTCAATGGCATGCTTGAAGTATGCTATTTTGATGATGATGATGATAGTAATAGCAGAAACTATTATTTTAGTTTTTACACAGTGGTTCTCAACCAGGGGCAATTTTGTCTCCCAGGAGTGATCTGGCAACGTCTGGAAACATTTTTGGTTGTCACAACTGACATCTAGTGGATAAAGACCAGGGATGCTGCTCAACACCTTACAGTGCGCAGGACAACCCCCGCGACACAGAATACACCTCCCCAAATGTTAGTGGTGCCGAGGTTGAGAAATACTGTTCTGGGCACTGAGCTAAATAATATGACATCATTTTACATTGTTGTACATTTACATTATATTCTTTACACCCAGAGAAACTGAAGCTTCAGAGGCTAAGTAACTCATCCATGATCACATGGTTTGTAAATGACAGAGCCTGGAAAATAACCCAGTTCTCTCTGACCCCAGAGCCCAGAGGGTGGGAAAGTGGTAGGAAGGCATTCCATGCCCCAGAGTGACTGGTGAGACCCAGGTTTCTGGGCCACTGCCTACCACATAGCAACGGCTCAGCGCGTTTTGCTGAATGAATGATGGGTCACAGCTGTGGAGGGAAGTCTTGGCAGCCACAGAAACATAAAGCTGTTGGCAGCTGCAGCCGCAGCTGTGTGAGGTCAGGCTGGCCGCCGCTGAGAATGCCAGGGGCATGAGGTAACAGGTAACCACAGGCCTGGCAGCCCTGGGCAGGGCTGTTTGTCATGGGTCTTTGAAGTGATACAGGGAGGACATGCAAACTCCAGCAGGGACCATCGTTCACTACGGGCATGCCCACGTATGTGGCTGTTACCCTTAGGCTCTGGGGAGAAGATCTGCCCATTTGGGGAAATGGAGTCTCTCCTTGTCTGCCTCGAGCTGTTCTGAAACAAAGGGCCCTCTGTTAATTCTCGTAGTCAATTAAAAATAATAAGCCACCGATTAGTGGAAATCCTGTGACTATGTCTCAAAGTTTTAATGGGGGTGAAGTAATGATAGCAATGAGGTAAAACACTTACGTGTTCAGCTATCCCAGGGTGAAGGCTGGGCATGCGTGTCCCAGGCTGCATTTCTGTGGGACCTGGCATAACCTACGGCAAAGGAAGTTCCCCTGGGGCGGAGGCAGGCGGGGCATCTCCTTTGGTCATAGGCCAATCACAGAGGTGCCCGTCCATCCTTCAGCAGGGGTCAAGGCCATCTTTGACATCTCACCTGATGTGATCTGGGATTGCTTAGCTGCATAACAAATCTGATTTAAAGTCAAGTCTGGAAACCTAGGTTGCTTATTATTTTTGATTTTTTTTTTAGGAAGGAATAAAGACAGCTAATGCCATTTTTTTCAGAGTCAGCATAGACTAGATATCATGACGGTGCCGTCCTGAGCTGTGTAACTTACGCTTGAGTCAGACAGTCTGCTAGTCACCTGCAGACTTTGAATAATTTACCTAGTGACAAGGTTTCTCCATTTGCTGCTGGCAGCTCCTGCAAAGCCAAACACGGTTGCTGCGCAGGTCCACACAAGAGGGAGGGAGCTCCACTCCCTAGCACTCTGTGAACCCCCTGTTAATCGGCACCTCCTCAAATCCAGAGCACAGTGATAATTAGCTCATAGTGATGACTCTGGAAAGCTGAAAGTTTCTGCAATTCATATTCAGTATGAATATCAAAAAGATTGAATTTTACTCAGCATAGTTTGGGTGTCATGTTATTCACTACATTTTTATTTAAAAGAAAAGATTGTATTCCAGATTCGATAGCTTTCTCCTAGCCATAATTTTTGATTAAAGAGAATACCTTATTCTACAGGTTTGCTGGGTAACCCAAAGGTTACTCTAACAGCAATGAGAAGAAGAGTAATGATATTAACACAAACCCTTCATCCCCACAACTGCAAATGTCTTATTGATATTATTTCATTCTAACCCCAAACACAAAAGTTAAAATGAGTGCAGAATTTTCAGTCTATTTAATTGTGTCATGTTTAAACCAGCCAAGAGAAAAATTGAATTTAAGAAATAGTGTTGTTGTTTGAATCAGTGAGTTTGCAAAATGTCCACAGAATACATTTCCTGCCCCCAAGATTTGAGAGGGGCCTACACAGGTACATACATATGGGCTGGGCAGAGGGCAGACCAGCCTACATGCTACAAAAGAGCAGATGTGGCCTCTTAGGCCATGGTCTGGTTCTTAGTTAGCTCCACAATGAAGGATGGGGGAAAGAATTTGACAGTAAGACATTCTAAGTCCTGACCACATTAAATGGAGAATTGCAAACTGCATTTAAGCAAATCCAGAGTCATTTTGTGGTCTAAGAACCATTCCTCCAAATGTCAGAGATTAACATTTTGCTATTTGATAAGGGTGCTTGTACAAGGGTTAGACCTAGGTGAGTTTCAGGCTTCTAGGAGGGGCCCAGGACACCGAGCTTATCAGAATTCTCCTTGGGGAGAGAATGGTGGGCAGGGCCCAGTATTTGTTTACCTGGATTGTCAATCAAACAGCTTTAGAAGTTTATTATGGTCCTGTAGTATAAATTGACCAATTTAAAGGAAATTAAGGTTTACTCCAAAGAACAGATTTATTTCCCAGGTCTTTGTTTCTGGGAGCATTCCCCAGTGGAGTTCCTTCAGATTCCCCTTGTTAATCACTGGGCTTTACTTTAGCTCCACTTTCCTCCTAAAACATTTAATTAAACCTGGCTTGCAGTGCTACGTTGAAAGCAGGAGGGATGATTACTTTTGTCTGCCTTTCAAAGACACTCTAGGGTGTCCTCATTTTGAAAACTAGTAAATTATTCCAGTTTCTTTTCCAGAAGAATAGAAATGGGCATGTCCCCAAGAAATCCTCCTCTACTGCTCTGCAAATCGCACTGCCACGAGGTGGGAAACTAGCACCTGGGGCGGGGAAGACCACATACTGGTGCAGTCGCAAGGGTGGCAAGGGATGCGGTGAGAGCAGAGCCATCCCCGGCACCGTCTCCCTTCTCACTGGCTCTTGCCCACTGCTTACCACAAGCCTCCCTTCCTTCTCCCCAGCATGCATGTGTGTGCAGGCGCGCGCATGCGCGCGCACACACACACACACACACACACACACACACAAAACCTTCTTCTGGAGATCAGATGAATTTTTATTTACCCAAAGGAATCAGTTTGTGGAGTAACGTCTGTTTCACTCTGTAGCTGGGACTCGTCAGAGCTTTCTGTCAACTATGGAAGGGTTAACACATGACCAGGAGTACATGGTATCAAAAGTAGTCCTCAAACTGTATTATGAATGAGAGTTTCCTGGAGAGCTTATAAAAACACAGACACCTGGGTCCCATCCTGGAGTTTTTGATTTATTAGGTCAGGGATGCCTGAGACTATGCATTTCCGGCAAGCTTCCGGAAGATGCTGATGCCTCTGGCCTGCAGACCATGCTTGGAGTTGCGCCAGAAGGGAGGATTTCTACTCCCATTTTCTGTAGCCCTTTAAAAGGTGCGAAAATTGGTTTCTTAAGAGCTGTCTCTTAAGAGCTTGATTTCCTAAGAGCTTCCTCAGGCCAAGCCCCCCTATTAGCTCTTTGATGGCTGCTTTTGAATCTCAAATAACAGCAAAACAAAGAAATTCTAGCTTTTCATTCCAAACTTAAACAAAGTAGGCCTCAATTACTACTAGTGATGTTGTTTCCTAGTCCAAGTGCCTGCAGGGGGCGCCATTTGCATTGTGTTTTTTGCCTCAAAACTGCAACTCTGCAGGTGTGATGCTGAAGAGAGGAGATAAAGCGTAAGTTAAACAGTGGCTACTGGGGCCCAGCAGAGTGTGTTGAGAATGAATTTGAGACTATTCGTCCTCATTTCTGCAGACTGTTCACACATGCATGATTTTAATTAATCCCACAATAACCCTGTGAGATGCATTAAGAAGACGTGATTATCTTTATTCTTCAGAGGAGGACAGTGATACAGAAAGATTAAGTGACTGCCCCAAGGTCACACAGCCAGTTTGTGTTATAACATGGCCTGGAAGGCTCGGTCTTCCCTAAATACATGAGGCTATGAGACAAATAATACAATTATTTTAGAAATTTTAATTAATTTTGGTGTTTGATATCCATCAACCATTATTAGGCCACATGTGAATACAAGCTCATAATTCCAGAAAGAGGTAGTATATGCTAGTTTGCTTCAACATACGAAAATTTGGGATTTCAGAGGAGGCAAATGAGTTCACAGATCTTACAACGTTTCCTGTTACTGATGAGGATCTCTCCCTAGGGCTATATATTGAGAACATTGTAGATCTGTGGCCCTTTCCAAAATGATTTGTACATATTTTAAGGATGGGAGTTTTCATCTGATGAAAACCAGTTGAGAATGTTGCAATTGTTCCCCCAAATTAAATCTACTTATATCTGCTTTTCCAGTATCAAGTTACCACCATGATAATAATTATCCCAAAGCTCATTAAGAAAAAAATCCATCACTGTCTTATTTTTATTTTCTTGAAGTGGCTCATTATGTTCAGAATAGAGCAAAATACATCACCATTTTATATGGCATACCTTTGGATTTAGTTGATTGCTTGCTGTAAAAGGATTTGAGTCAAAGCCAATTTGCCATTCACAACCAAGGGGGCTCTTGGGACCTTGCAGGAAAGCTCTTTGTTCAAATGAATGCACACAAAATAATGTTCAAAGTTGTTACTTTATATTCTTTTTCCCTCCACCCTCTGACCGTGGTACTCTCTATTCTTTCACTTTTTTTGTCCGTCAACTGTCAATGGTTAAGTGTTCCAAGCAGCTCAGGGTTCAGACAGGTGGGAGTGAAACTGGAAGTTGAAGATACCTAAAAGGTCTTTCACTGAACCCAAGAACTAAACTTTGTGGGGTTTTAAAAATTATTGTTTTAATTTGTAGCACATGCATATGGCAAAGCACTCAATACCAAGAGAGTATGTAGTGGAAAGTGACTTTCCCTCCCCCCCAGTTCCTACATCGCCAGTCTCCATCCTTGAGGAAACCGTTGTTACTGTTCCTGAGGAGTCTTCAGAGATCGGCTGTGTGCATTCTGGTTGCTGTGCTTGCATTGGCTCATTTACCACCAGAAAGGCAAAAAGTGAAGTTGTTACATTAGTACTGGCTTTTTAGATGGTCAGGGTCCCAACTGTTTGTCTAAAGTTGTGACAATCTGCCTTAAACACACAAAAATCATATTTAGAAAAAATGTCATAATTTTAAAAACAAATTAATTTTGTGAGGATTTTGAGGGATTTAGAGATCTCTACTTAAAGGTATTTGAAAATATATTCAGTGGCGACAGGGAAGCAAGCAGGAGAGAAGGTAATACAGCAGAAAATTCTTCGGCAAAAGATTTTATTTAAGAGTAAAATCTCCAGAACTTTGTTTAATTCAATAGCTTCGGTTGGATTTTTTTTTTTAAGACTGCCAGGTCTACTTTTAGGCAACACCATGAAACAGGCAAAATTAGAATTATTATTTAACAATCAGAGGAAGTATAATTCCAGCTCCAGAACTTACTAGCTTTTTGGCCCTTGGTAATTTATTTATCCTTTTGGAGTGCCAGTGTCAATAAAATGAGGACAATAGTACATATCTCACAGAATTGCAGGATGAATTAGCACAAACAAATGCAGCTGTTATTGGTCTTCCGTCAGTACCATCTGCGGTTAGGGAATAGTCGAGGTGTATTAAATATATTTATGTTATCACTTGCTTGTCAATCATGTATGAAATAAATATAAAAGTGTTTTGAAACTATAAATGGGCTAGCTAAATGCAAGGTGTTTTTATTGATCTGAGCTTTAATAAACTTGTAATATTTTCTGATGTAAATTCTGATTTTTAAATCATTTTTGTTATTATCCATGAAAATCATTTTTAGTTTTTTTCTTCTTCATTATTCACTTAGTATATTTGAGCATAGTCTCAATTTCAGACAGATGCAATAGAGATTGGGTGTTTCAAACCACGGCATACAGAGTTCCTGCCAGTGGGGGCGGAGTGGTTGGGGGAGCCTTCCTGGCTCTCCTGGCCCCAGAGTTATTTGGCTGTGTCAGAATGTCTCATCCAATGTAGGATTCTCATGTGAAAGACTTAGATAACGTTCTGTTTTCCTTTGCTCCGAAGACTAACGTGATCATCTCTTCCTGATACTGTAACTTTAATTGTTATATATTTCTGTGTTTTTCCAGGCCTCTAACCCTGGGCAATTTGAAAATGACAGTGATGCATTATGGCAGCGAGGACAAGTTCCAGAATCTGTTGTCTGTCATGGTCGAGTGGGAATAAACACAGATGCACCGGACGAAGCCCTGGTTGTCTGTGGCAACATGAAAGTGATGGGGACAGTCATGCATCCCTCTGACAGCCGGGCAAAGCACAATATCCAGGAGGTGAGCCCGGGGGCAGGCCTGGGCCCCTCCTCTGACACCTCGGTCAGGGGTGCTGGGCCTCTGACACACCTTGCACCAAGCATCTTTCTTTACCTGTCACCTGTTGGTGGGAGATGAACACACTGCTTCAAAATGATGACTGAGCCGTTGGGCATCTCTGCTGAAGTGGCAAAGCAGTTCCTGCCCGAGGGAATGGGTTTACCTGACAGGAGCAGTGTGCAATGACAGCATGTCATTGGCTTCCCAAGCAGCAAGCCTCAGAGTTATTTTGCACAGGCCATTGCCTTTCCTTCCTTGCTTTGTCAACTGCCAGAGCTCGCTTTTTTCTTTCCACCTCCCTGCTCATCTTCTGAGCACTGTCTCGGTTCAGTTCCTGATCATATTTCTCCTGGACATCTCTAGCCTCTTCCTCCCAGAGTTTCTGGCACCAGCCCTGCCAGCCCCTGTCTCCCCCTGCTTCCTCTGTCTCTGAGGAGCAGTTGAGAATCTCCTCCTCCTTGGCCTGCACTTGGTCAGTTTCATCACCCCCAGGTCCCAGGGGAAGACCGTGTCCCTCTGTGGAGAGATACTCAGCTGGTGGGAATCAGAAATCAGGCCTAGGTACCAGGAGACCGACTGCTCCTCCGCTCTGGGCTCTCCCCAGATAAAATGCTCTATCTCGCTGAATCAGTGTCTTCTTCTATAAGATGGAAGTGACACCTGCCTGCCTGACACCCTTGAGTCTTTTTTATTTTTTAACCAGTTGAGATAGTAAGTGCTGAATCATCTTGGAAAGTTACAACTGCTGTGTAGACCAAAGGGATTAGGATTGAAATTCGAATTCATTAGCCAGGCCACTCTTGGTTCCAACTCTTCCATCATTTAATTCTGTTTCACCTTCATTGCTTCTGCCACTTTCTCCCCATCTCACTCATACTACTTCTAAGCATTTTTTGAGGCTGCGGCAGGATTGTGTTTTTAAACCTCGTTCCCCCTCCTTTCCTTATTCTTTTTTAGCTAATAGGAGATCTCATCTGTTAATCATTGGCTCTTCCTCCGGACAGCATTCCTCTCCCAGTGCAAATCTGCACTGGTTTTTCTAAACCAGCCGAGGAATGTCCTCCTTTGCCGAGAGGATTCCAAAGGATGGCTGTAATTGTAGACTTTTATGCTGATTGTGAAGCTGCAGTTCCCGTTAGAAGAGCTGTGACCTACTGGCCAAATGGGAACTCAGAGCTAGAGCGTTCTCGCATACATTTCCAGATACTGGCCTTTGAATTTCAGAGAGAGAGAAACAGTCTGCATTTCAGATCACATCAACTCAAATTTATCCTTGCAATTGGCTATACAGTTCCCCACCAAGTCTTATTAAAAAGCAAATGGAATAGAATAGGAGGGGAAGATCCTTTACAATGCCCTCTGCTACCACCACGCTTAACACAGAACTTCACTTACCAGAAGTCTTCAGATATTGCTCTTTTGTTTGAAGAAAATATATTGCATTAAAATAACAAGCTTCTTTAGAACTTCTCAGATCTTTTCTAGGAAGCCTTCTCCATATAAATGAAATGTCACCGCAGTCTAAGTCCTAAATGTGAAACTTCTGCATCCTCTTCTTGCTCACAGCAACATGATGGAATAAAGAGAATCTCAGTCTGTGGTTAGAAGGCTAGAAGTTTAGTTCTGACTCTGGCAACCCCCAGCCCAAGAACTGTGGCCCAGTGACGTTCCATGCCTCTGTTTTGTTGTCTGTAAACAGGGGATGCTTATATTCATTTTACCCATGTTAAGGGATTTTTCAAAGCTCATATATGTGAAGCATTTTTTAGCTGTACAAGGCTCAGCAAATAGATATTGTTTTTTACTTGTACATAATGAAAATTGTATGTAATAAATGTATTAAATTATTTCATATTAATATATTTGTTCTTAATAGGTCTATTCTTTTTTTTTTCTTTTTTTGAGACAGAGTCTTGCTCTATTGCCTGGGCTGGAATGTGGTGGCATGATCATAGCTCACTGCAGCCTCCCTCACCTGGGCTCAGGTGATCCTCTTGCCTCAGCCTCCTGAGTAGCTGGGACTACAGGCACGAGCCACTGTACACAGCTAATTTTTAATTTTTTTTTTGTAGTACTGGGATCTCACGATGTTGCCCAAGCTGGTCTTGAACTCCTGGTCTTAAGTGATCCTCCCACTTTGGCCTCCCAGAGCGCCAGGGTCGCAGGCACCATGAGTCCAGCCTGGTCTATCTAAATTTATGAAATATATGTTCCTAGAAATCTTGTCTGTTCCATCCGCCATTCATTACAGAGATGAGAGAGATGATGGTGATGTTGATGATGGTGCCAATGGATGTGTGAACTTCATCTTCACCCTTCCCTGACTCAGTTTTCCCAACTTTTAAAAAGAGAGCCAGTCTTCCAAATACTCTGAGAATCTGACCTTTGGTTGATTTGATTGCATGCGTAGAACCAGAGGCAATTTCTCATTCTTTAAGGATGCATGCTACCCGAAGCTGGCTTCTGGAAGAGCTGTTGCAAAATGTAGTGGCCAAGTATGTTGCCTAATCCTATAATCAAGGAAAGTGAATATAGGTTGCTGCCTTGCCCTGACTGTGTGTCTCTTTGCTCAAGACAACACAGGTTGCTTTGTGGCTATTAAGCACATGAGTGTCTGTTGAGTCCTGGTGGAGGAGATCTTTGGTGCTCACAGGAACACAGATCCAAGATATAGAGAAGATGACGTGGATACAATTGAAACCTATGCAACTGAGGCACTGCACAGATGAGGCTGGCCCAAGTGAGGAGCGGCTCAACTTGCCCAGACAGCAGCATTGCATCTACTGATGCGACTGGAGAAGGATATGCACCTCTGATGGTGGACACTGAGCAAAATTAGGGTGGAAAGAGCATGCTGAAAACGCAAGGCACACTAGAATGTCAATGTCAATATCAATGTTAATGCAAAAAAAAAAAAACAAGAGGAAGTTGAGACTTGAATGCATTAGTCAAATTCTGTGAAGGTTGAAAAAGGCAGCAAGAGACTTAAAAATAAAAGCCAGAAAAGGAAATCAGTTAAGATGAAACGCTCAAAGGTAGTTTTGTTTTTCTCTTGACTGCGCCAGCTGTGTGCCAGTTGAAGACAAAAGAGGACATGTGATGAGCTTGAGAAAGTCAGACATGCAAAGTCTCCCTCAGGGCTGTGAACCGAATGCAGAAGTTCCTCAGCTCAGGGTGAGCAGCTGTCACTTGCGCTGCTCCTGACGCCTGACTGGGCCACAACCAGGTGACGGAAGCCAGCGAGACTGCTTTCTCTGAACCAACTGAGTCCCACGGGCTGGAAGGTATTCTCTGCGGTGCAATTCTTGAGTTAATGATATAGAAACCTTGGGCATGAGGCCGCGTGAAGGTGATGGCCGTTTGCATTTACGGTCAGTCAAAACTTTCCGAAATTGCCAGTGGGCAAGGTCAAGTCAGACACTCAAGTTCAGTTTCTAGCTTCTTACTCCACTGACATTGATGAGTGAGGCGTGGCAGTTAAGCACTGGCCTGTGCAGGGTGGCTGAGGAGGATTCAAAGAAGACACAGCCCTTGCCTCGAGGGTTTTCCCTAGGCCGGTGTACGGATAGGGAACATGCAAACAGACTGTTGACTTTTAGCTTTGGGAAGTTTAAGAATCAACATTAGAATTCAGAAGGGTATTTTCTTTGAGGAACATTGTTATATAAAGTGTTTAGGTCCTCAAGTTATCCCTCAAAACTTTCTTTGGCCAAAAAGTTGTCTAAAAGACAATGGTAATGGTCCTAGAGAAACTAATTGCTATGCTTAGAGATACGTCTTTGGGAAAATGCATTTAAGGATCCAGCCTAGAAACCAGGGTCTGTTTTACCTCTTTGTAACCTGGACAGCCAGGGTGAGGGCACACCCTCCTCTGCTTTTTATCTGCAGCAAAGGAACCGACGCTGCCTCGACTTCGTTCTCCAGTGGGAGCTCACGCAGGCTGGGCAGGAGCTAAGGGGAAAATGGGAAGTGGGTGCAGGACTGCCCGGGGCCCGGGGTGAGGGACTGGCAGCGTAAGGCCAGTCCAGGCTGGCTCCTGACGGCCCCCTGTCTTCAATTCTGTTAGTGTCAGGCATTGGCCTGCCATTTCTTACCTTCATTCTTCCTTTTTTTTTTTTTCTGTTGAAGATTTTGGGTGCCTATGATATGTCAGACACTTTGCTGGGCACTGTGCAGGTCCTGAGAGGAGTATGACACAAGCCTTAACCTCAGAAATGGAACTTTTACCAAAATTTAAGCTCCAAATAAGAAATACTCATTGAATCTCTGGTGCCTAGGAGAGAGCATCTGGCATATAGTAGCTACTCAATAAATATTTGTTGAATGAGTGAAGGAGCTTGCTGTGATGGATATATGCACAGGGCAATAAGAGATTGCAACTGTTCCTTTCTAGCATGGCCTGCAAGGTCCTCCCTGCTCTGGCTTTAACCTTAACAGTCTAGCAACTCCAAACTCTGCCTTGGTTGTGCAGATGTTGTCAAGGGATCTGCTGCCTCGGGGCTTAGTTCCTGTTGGTCTCTCTGCCTAGCATTCCTGTCTTAGTCTCATCCTTTCCACCTCCCTCTCTACCCTACATCTCTCCCTAATGCTTATCTGAAAGTTATTAATGTATTTAATAACCGTTAGTTGAATGCCTATCACATGCAAGGAATTGTACTAGAAAACGGGTGATATGGTGATGAACAGAAAACTGTAGCCTCAAATATGTCCTCGCCTTCATGGAGTGTATATTTCATCTATCCTATAGATGAAATTGACACCGTTAGTTGTCTGATAAGTGTGATGAACAGGTGCTATGAGCACATAAAGCAGAGGGACCCTTCCTAGACTTGGTGGTCAAGAAAAGCCTCTGTGAGGAAGGGATGTTTAAATTGGGGGAGGCAAAGGTAGGGGAGTGGGTAGGAAGAGTTTTTGAGTCAGGGAACACAGCGTGCACAAAAGCCCTGAAGTGGAAGGAGCAGAGCATGTTTGAGGAACTGGAACAAGCTCAGGTCTCAGTTGGGCTTCCCCATCTCTGGGACGTCTTCCTTTATGCTCCCCTAAGAATATTTTATGTACATCCTCGGAGCCGCCTTGGTTCTTTGTTCATAATTCCATCACTGCCCTGCGTTTCTTACATTGTAATATAATCATTTGGGTTGTGTTTGTCTTCCTGTCTAGACCACAGACTTATAAAAGGCAATTAAGTAGTGCATGATATGTTGAAGGTGATTGGTAAATGTTAGTTAAATAATAATAAAAAAATGAATCAATTGAACTACGCTTTTGTTAACAGTAAGCTCAAAGTTATACTCCCGAATTAGTACCTGCAATACAGCTAGTCCATCTAGCCAGTTAAGCACCAAGCCACCTTCTTCACAGTCAGTCAAACTGGTCAAGGAACGAGAGCCCTAAATGACGGTGGGGGCTCTCCCGCCCCTCCTGGAGCGAGGGAGATGTTGAGAGCCATAACCGCGGTTTTCTTAAAACAACAAGAAGCATTTTTGGTTCCTCTAACACATGGATGAATGCCCAGGCAGTATATTTTTAATTTCTAAGACCCCACTGGTTTCATAATCCAATTATATTCTAAAAGAAAATTTGGGGGACCCACAAAGGGCTGCCAACTTTTTACTTGTCAGATAAAATTAAAAAGAATTAATTCTGTTATTACCATCAATTTATTTTTAAAAAACTCCTCAAATTAAAGGGAACTCCTTTAATCCTCTTATGTGGATCAAACACATTTAGCTTTAGGGAAAATTCACTTTATCGTCTTGTTATCATTTTGCTGGGACCCAGTGAAATTTGTTTGAAAACTTATCAGTGACAGTTGGGAAGGCATTTAGCAACCTAAGAGCAGTGATCTCAGAGGAGGATGCCCTGCTGACCAGGGTGGGCTGGGGGAGGGGCTTCATAGAGAAGGGAGAGGTGTGGGTCTTGAAGGACCAGCAGCTGGGTAACCCTGGTTTGTGATCCACTTGCAGAAATTATCCCCAGCAAAATGTCCAGGAGCAATTCAATGATGTCTCTGAGTCACTCTGAGCATTGATTTGAATAGCAAATATCTAAGCGGGTGAAATCTGCTCTTTTTTAATTAAATTAGGTTGACACAAATGAACAGCTGAGAAGAATAGCCCAAATGAGAATTGTTGAATATGACTACAAACCTGAATTTGCATCTGCGATGGGAATAAACACTGCCCATCAAACAGGTACAGACACACGTTCCCTTTTAAATTTTGTATTGTCAACTGTTACAATTTTAATTCCCTCATTACTTGGAGGTAGTGTGCTATGGCATTTGACAACACCATGTTGGTGTTACTGGTTCTCTGTGAAACTCATAGCCACTAGAACAGAAAAGGTTAAAGAATTTCTGTGTCATCTTTACTCACCACCCCCACTCCTGCACCCCAAGATGCAGGTGGAGGATTTTGGATTTACAGTTGCTTTTCTGGAGTCCTTTTGCTCATGGGATAGGTGTTCAGGGGCAGATGACAGCTTAACCTATATGAGGAGCAGAATTGGGCATCCTGTGGTGGAGAGATGAGGTAGCAAGGTGGGCAGGTCTAGTAAGAGAAAGGGTAAGCAAGATGATGTGTATACCGCAATCCAGGAATCCTAAGAAGGAATATTTAAGGGCAAAGTTCTCTTATAGGAAAAGAAAGGAAATCAAGCTAATGCCCCACCCTTACTTCTATGTAGAGGGATTTTAAGGTATTTACTCACCCATTCCAACATTTGGCCCAGAGTCTCAAAAAACCAGAGAAAATGATACACCCATTTTTAATCCTATAGTTGTTTTTGGCTCAAAATTCCTTCCTTGCAAATGCACTGTAGATCAAAGCAAAAGCTTAAAAGGGATGAGTATCTATTTTCAAATGTGGCTGTCCATCATCTATCCTGATGTGGGCTTATGAGGATTTTCTCCTGGAAGGTCTCTGATTAAACCTGTTGGAGTGTTTTTTACACAGGAATGATTGCCCAAGAGGTGCAAGAGATTCTGCCCAGAGCCGTAAGAGAGGTTGGTGATGTCACCTGTGAAAACGGAGAGAAGCTGGAGAACTTCCTCATGGTCGATAAGGTAATCGTTAAGTAGACGTCCACTGCTATACCTATCACCCCACGGATAGACCCTCTTTTGTGCGAGCAAAATGGGCTGAACCATCGAACCACTGAGCCATGGTGTGAGTTGGTATCAATTATCTCACACTGGTCATGGGCACCAAAAAGAAGTCCTGTAAGTGAAAAAGAAAAAGGAATATGCAGTAGTAAGAATTGGAGTTCAGCAGGTCTTATTGCTGGAGGAAAACTGGCATTGACTGGGAAAGTCCGCTCAGCAGGAATGTCCTTAAACAAGGGCCCAACATCATGATAAATACTGACAAGAAGTTTTGATTAGACTTCATCTTTAAAAATGAAACTAAAACCTATGAAAATGTATCTCATTTTGTGTAATATAACTTAAATTATAATTATACAGTGTGCTCCTTCCTAGAATGATTAAAGATTGAATGAAGTGTTGAATTTTTTTTGAGAACAGTTTTTTGATAAAACCTTATGTTTGATTTTTACAGTATAATCATAAAGTGGGTCATTTCTTACAAAGATATTCATGGGCCTCATAATTTTTTCCCAAGGGCCTGTCTTAATTCTTTGATATTCAAATCATTCTCCTTTGAAGGAGTATCATCATGCCTGTAGATTAGCTTCTCCTCACTTGGTAACGGGTCTAAACCTGCCAGTTCCTCACTTGTCAATGCTGTGTGTGTGCTGTGAATAGTTCCCTGCTACCACGTACATCGATTCTGTGAAAGCCTGCATCTTTTGCAAGGTTTGCAAATTCACTGTGCTGCTGATTTGCTTTACGTGTATTATTATATTTGATGCTAGGAAGAAAGACCAGTTGACACAGGGATTTTGTAGGTATGGGGAGAGATGTTTGAGTGGAGACTACTTTATAATTTGTCTGCCCAAGCTTCAGAGTGCGCACACATCACTGGGGATCTTATTAAAATGCAGATTCTGATTTGGCAAGAATGAGGTGAGACCAGAGATTCTGCAGTTCTAACCCGCCTCCAGGTGATGCCAATCTTGCCGACTCCGCTGGTCACAAGCCACACTTGGAGTAGCAAAGTAGGGTGTGCCTTTTCATGTCAGGCCCTTCCACCATCTTCTACCTGCAAGCTGTTGTACCACAGCATGTAGAACACAGGGTCTGGGGGCTTGCTTGGCCCTGGGCTGCAAGAGCTGGATGGCAAAGTTTGATTCCTGCTTCCCAGGAACACATCTTCCACAGAAGAAATTCTTCGGTCTTTCTTCCAGACTTGGCTAGCACTTCTCTTGAGAGGTATATCATAAGAAATTTATTTATATATTTATTCCTCAATTTTTTTATTGTGGTAAAATATACAAAACAAAAAATTTACAATATTAACCATTTTTAAGTGTACAGCTCAATGCATGAATTTTAGGATGGGTTTTTCTACTTCTGCAAAAGACAACATTGGGATTTTGATAGGGATTATATTGAATCTGTAGATCAGTGTGAGTAGTATTAACACTGTAACAATATTAAGTCTTCTAATCAATGAACTTGGGGTGTGTTTCCATTTATTTATGCCTTCTTTACTGTCTTTCAGCAATATTTTGTAGTTTTCATAGTAAAAATCTTTAACCACCTTGCTTAGGTTAATTCATGAATAGTTTATTCTTTTTGATGCTATTACAAATGGAATTGTTTTCATAATGCCTTTTTCATATTGTTCATTGTTAGTGTATAGAAATGCAACTGAGTTTTGTGTGTTGGCTTTGTATCTTACTACTTTTCTGAGAAATTTATTTTTAAAAATAAAGTACTGAAATTTTTTAATAATTTACTTGAAAAATAAAATAGGAACTATTTGGAGGTATCTGTATAATAAAGTCACTGTCGCTGTCTTGCATTTTCATAAGCATTCTGTAGTAAGAGGAAAGGAGTGTAGACACAGCTGTCAGTCCCAGAGTGCAGGCTTTGAAGTGTATCACCAGGTTTCCAAGGTGGGGGCTCTTGGGGTTACCCTTCTGGTGGCAGCTATATCACTTCTTGATGTGGTCCTCCACTAAAACAGGAAAGAAGTGTGCCTGAGTGGTAATGTGTAGGTAATGTCTGTGTAGATAATGTCTTCCTAGGGCCTTAGGTCTGTCATTATTCAGCCAAATAATTAGTTTTCCTTGTTTTCCCCAGTTTCTTCCCATTTTCCAGTTGAGTTGAATGGGAACAGTTGGCACTTTTAGCAACAGGAGTTCCAAGGGTCACGCTCCTTCTAGGAGAGGCTGCAACCCAAGCTCATTCCCTGGAAGGCAAAGTCAGACCTCTGGGAAAGTAGGAGGTGGCATTCCTAATCCAGGCAGCCAGGTTCATGTGTCACCGGAGGAGAAAACTATGCCAAGGCAGCATTCAGTTTATAAATAAATAAAACTGACAGGTGTCCAGAGTGGAAAGTAACAGGACCTCGTAGTGATACAATCTATGGAGATGTCACTAAGGCCATACTCACGTCCAGAATCTGTTAACACCAAAAGCAGGTGAACATCTCCCAACTTCAATGATGCAGGAGAAGCCTGGCTGTATTCCTTGGCTCAATTCTGAGGATGGACTTCATTTGCTATTAGGTTATTAAGTATGAAATGTCTGATGTCCTTACATACTAATTTTGACAGTTGATATCTTTGACATTTCACTTTGACACTTCTTGTTTTATTTTTACTGTGAAGCTACATCCTCATTCTTTCAAATGCATAGCTTGGCTTGTGATTATCTTTCAAAGTTTTTTTAGAGCAATTTTTGTGAAATCGTGGATAAGTCAAATATAAGTGTTATTTTTTAATATGAGTTCCGTTGTGGAACCAATGCAGTGCAGACAACTTGAAATATCAACAAAGTGTGTGGGAAGGATGTGACTAATGAACACACAGTATGTTGATGGTTTGAGAAGTTCCATTCTGATGATTTTAATCTTGAAAATGAGCCACATGGGTGACCTGAGACCAAGGTGGATAACAATGAGCAGAGAGCTATAGTGGAAGTGAATCCATCTCAACCTATGTGTGAATTGGCAGCAAGGTTTGATGTTACTATTAATATTACAACAATATTGGACCATTTGAAACAAATGGGCAAGGTAAAGAAGCTGGATAGATGGGTTCTGCATGAATGAAACTCGCATCAGAAGAGAAATCATCTCGAAACTTGCCTTTCTTTGCTGTCACAACATAAAGGCAAATCCATTTCTATACCGTATTGTTACATGTGATGAAAAATGGATTCTTTTTGACAACCAAAGTGTTTGGCACAATGGTTGGATAAAGATGAAATGCAGAAACACAGTCTAATCTGAATATACATCAAAAAAAGCTAATGGTGTCTGTTTGGTGATCCAGGGCTGGTATCATCTGCTACAGCTTCATGAGACCTGGTCAATCGATTACAGCGGATGTCTACTGCAACCAACTGGACGAAATGATGAGGATGCTTGCGATTAAACAGCCAAGATTAGTTAACAGAGACAGGCCAGTCCTCTTGCAAGACAATGCTTGACCATATGTTGCACAAACAGCACTGCTCAAACTGCAGAGGCTGGACTTGGAAACTCTCTGTCATCCACCATATTCACCAGACCTTGCACCAACTGACTACAACTTCTTCCAGGTTTTGGACCACGTCTTGCAAGGAAAAGTATTCAATTCTCAACAAGCTGTAGAAATGACTTTTGTGATTTCATGGGTACTCACTCTACAGGCTTCTTTGCTGCTGGCACATACAGGCTACCGTTAAGATGGCAAAACTGTCAGATTAGGCACATACTTTGATTAATTGTACTGCTTCTTATTTGAGATATAATAAACTAAACTTTGATTTGAAATCGGACATTTCATATTTAATGACCTAATAGTTTAACCCTCAGCACTGTGAGATATCCCTCCTTTACATCATAAGAGCTTCACAGAGCATCTCCTTTATTCTTTCTCATTAAGAATGCAGGGACTGTGGCTCCTGTTGTCCCATGCTCTTTGTTAATTGTAAAATAAGCAAAATGTCCAGAGAGCCTCTTGCTTTCCTGGCCTCCTGCCCATTCATGTGGCCAGTGTGGTGGCTTTGATTGCTACCTCCAGGGTTCCTTGTTTTAAGGAACTTTGCC
>CAUYRT010068474.1:0-28553 GCA_963574885.1 Lepilemur ruficaudatus
AGATTTTTGAATGTAACAAGATAGGTCAACTTGAGTGGTAATATATTTTGGGAGATCAGCTCACTATAAATTGTGACTGTAAACATTATACTGTAAATGCTTTGTAGTTTTCCCCCAATAAAAAAGAAAAAAAAAAAGAATAAGAAGGAAATTAAGATAGATTTTTTAAAGGAAGATAAAAAAAAAATAATTACAAATTTGAAAAAAAAATTCAAAAGAAAAAATAAAATATTGTGAAGAAATATATGTATGTTTATAGTCACATACATACCATGTACACATACTATATATTTGAAGTACCCATAAACTTTGAATATGTATCAATAGGAAACCCCACACATATACAGAAACCTCAAATAATATGGCTGATGTGGACTGTGAAATGATTTTCCAGAAATGCTTAGAAATATGAAAAGAATGTTATGAATAATTATAACAAGAGTTTACCTTATTTACATAGTGCATACCTTCCGAGAGGTCTAAGAGGTAAATATGTTTTATAGACTTTTTTTTAGTATCTCTGTGAGGTGGGGCATTGCGGACATTATCAATTCTTATTTTCTACAACCAAGTAACCTGTCCAGGATCATATACTTTAACAGAGGCAGAATAAAATACTCACGTGGAAATCTCCTAATTCCCTAAGTCTCCAATTGCCAGACTGAATAGTCTTGTGGTGGTAACAAGATTTACACCACTAAACAGAACTTCAACCACAAAGGATTAATTGTGAAAGCCTCATATACTTGTGATTGTGCATGACATTTATACCACAGGGAGATCCAAATGGTTTTTGGTTTTGGCAGATGAAAAGATGTAACATTCTGTGTGGCTGTGATTCAGCATCACTTCTCCTGGTTAAGTGCCACAGAGCCGGCTGGTCTGTGGGGACACGCTGTTCATCGCAGTCTTCACAGCACTTTGCATTCGAATCAGCATCCTCGGTCACGCCTAGGAATGTGACCAAATTGAACAGCATCTCTCAACATTCCAACTGGAAAACATTTTTGAAGCAACGTTATTGACATTTGCTCTTATTCATTCTCATTATAGAACAGTTTTCATTGTTCAGACACTTCCTGTACTGATATTTTGTCAAATACTTCTCCGAAGAAACCCTCAAAGCCTTAGCAAGCGTGAACTGCATAGTGGAGTCCTGACGCCACATCCGCACAGACTTTACACGGTAGGACCATGCCACTAAATTTTGTCGCACCACTATGACACTTTGTCATACCAGGTGCATGCAACTTGTTTCCACAGAACAGTCTATTCAATCATTCTTCAGGATGACTTTGATTTGAGAAATCACTGTTCTTGGGATTCCCATTGGTGGCAGAATTAGAGCTGTCCAGAGAAGATGGAACGGAAGAGGAGGACAGAAACGATCCCCAGAACCCTCACTGTGACAAAAGGCCGGGCTAGAGGCTGAGCGGGAACCCCGCGCCCTCCTCCGTGGTGCCCTCAGGGAGGGCCGAGGCCGAGGGCTTCCCACGGAGCGGACAGCCCCGCCCCGGGACGGAAGCGGCGGCGGTCGCGCGGCCCTCGCGGGCGGGACAGCGGGCTGCAGGGAGAGCGGGGGGGGCCTGCGGTCGGCCGTCAGCGCCAGTTGCTGGGTCCCCGACGACAAATGCAGTGGCTTCCCGCAGCCAGCGCACCGCGCCCTGGTGAGATGGCTCTGTCTTTAACTCTTTATGGGAGGGGTGTGCGCAGACACTGGGGCGGTGGCCCAGCGGCCCCGCCCTCAGCTGCAGTGAGTGTCCCCACCGTCCTCTGGCTCCGGCTCTGACGCTCTTTCTCGGCAGATGGGGCCTCGCGTTCTGCGGGGGAGCTGGGACAGCGCTGTCTCCAGACTGTAGCCCTGGTCCCTCCTG
Organism: Lepilemur ruficaudatus; assembly: GCA_963574885.1. Taxonomy (NCBI): domain Eukaryota; kingdom Metazoa; phylum Chordata; class Mammalia; order Primates; family Lepilemuridae; genus Lepilemur; species Lepilemur ruficaudatus. Next base: position 1,875 of record CAUYRT010068474.1, read on the forward strand.
GGCAGCACCATGGCGGAAGCATTCTCAGGATTCTACCCGTTTAGTTTTACCAGTTTACATGATAGGGTGCAAAGGGTCCTGTAGATTCCTTTGTCCCTAGATAACAGGTTAATTGTCTGAAAAAAAATTATCCACTTGCAGTTTGTCCTGCATTTTTGTTGTTGTTTACTGGGTAGGAGCCGCTCTTTTTGTCAGTTCTCTATAGCTAAAAATTTAACTAAGAAAATAATTATGATTTTTAAAAGTATTTCTTTTCCATCACACTTTTAAGTGGAAGTCACTTTAGAGCTAGGTTAGTGCTGCCCTACCAATGCTAATTGTTCTTCAGTATTTTCCATATTTGTATGTCTTTAACTCTCTGTTTTAAAACCAGGTTAAATTCATTCTTAACCTAATCTACTACTTTATTTTCTTCTAATTTATTTACTTATTTCACTGTTACTTTAATTCTCTTCCAATATTTAAAGCATTGATGTGTGATTCCAGTGGAGGTCAGATTACACATTGCCATCCCTCCTTGACCACTGGGTATAACACTACAGTCCTGAGTACAATTATACCTGAAGCCAGATACACTCTTAACTTGTATTGATTATGATTATGATTATGATTATGATTATGATTATTTGAGACAGAGTCTCACTGTGTTGCCTGGGCTAGAGTGCTGTAGCATCAGCCTGGCTCACAGCAACCTCAAACTCCTGGGCTCAAGTGATCCTTCTGCCTCAGCCTCCCGAGTAGCTGGGCCTACAGGCATGTGCCACCATGCCCGGCTAATTTTTTTCGATATATATTTAGTTGGCCAATTAATTTCTTTCTATTATTAGTAGAGATGGGGTCTCGCTCTTGCTCAGGCTGGCCTCGAACTCCTGACCTTGAGCAATCCACCCACCTCGGCCTCCCAGAGTGCTAGTATTACAGGCGTGAGCCACCGCACCTGGCCTGTATTTATTATTTTATTATTCAGTGTATATTCACTGGTAATGGACTCTATGCCCTGATAGTCTGAGGCCTCATGAGCCTGAATAGACAGTAACCTAAATAAGAACTACAGTGCCTTACCTTAGGGGGTTATAATTCCTTGCTTAATTAAAACATGTTTTGCCTTTCTATGATGTGCAACCTTGAGTGATTGCCTTGAAACAGGGACCAGAGTTGAGGCTAAAGTAGTAGGTGTAGGTCAGATTCTGATGGCTAAGAACATCAGGCTCATTTTGTAACTGAAAGGGAAATAACACAGGTCACCAGGTTCATATGATCACAGTGCGTTTGGCATAATCACCATGGCAACCATGTGACTGTTGCATTTTGAGAGGGCAGAACTAGAAATAAAACTAGAAATAAAGTTATATTTTACAAGTATAAAGCTGATTTTGTCTAAAATGGATCTTTGTCTTCAACACATCCCTGCAACACTCATAAAGGCAGCGTGCAAATGACTTGTCAGCAGTGTTCCTTATGCTCAGTTTCTTTATTTCTCAGGGTTTGATTTCTACAAACATAGAGTCTTCACACAACCCCCTTCTGTCCCTTTGCACAGTCTTTTCTGTATGAAAACATGAATATGAGATAAAAACCTACTGTTCAGTCATCCCAACATTATGCCCTGGTGTGACAGTCCCAGACCCGACCCATGCACTAGTGCAGGTGAAAGAGACGATTAATTCTGAGCTGGAGCTGAAGCAGCTGTAAGGAGGCTGAGATGGCCAGAGAGAACTGAGGATACTGGGAGAGTGAAGACCCCAATCTTCAGGGAAACCAACCTCAGATTCTGGGTGAAATCCACTGGCAATTCTCCAAATCACATGTGGGAAGTGGTACAGGACTGTAGTTGAGGAACTGAAATTCTCACTCATTGTTTGACTATCCTGTGTTTTCCATGTCTATAAATCTCAAGGGACTTCTATATAAATTGCTTTGAAAACAATCTATGTTTCAGTGTGAAAAACAAGCAAAAATACTTATGTTTAAAATTAGTGTACTGTAATATGAAGTATTAGCGTGGGAGATATGAAAATAAGATTATAGAATATTACTTAAAATGTAAGAAAAGTTCACTTTAATAACAGCAAATATTACAAAATGATAAAAATGGGATCAGCTGATTTTCCAAAAAGAGGTAAATAATCAAGATTTTTAAAGGACCTCTAATGATGTAAATATAAGAAATGCTTGACAAATATCCAATGTTGATAGACAGATATGGACACATATATTTATGCTACAAAGCTAAAACAAGGAAAATCTAAGCAATAAGAAATGAGTAAAAATTAACTGACGATCATATATGGCTATATACTCATATCCATATATATCATATTCTTTTGTGTGTGTTATAAACCACATACTTGGCTGGGTATGGTGGCTTACGCCTGTAATCCTAACACTCTCGGAGTGCTGAGGTGGGAGGATAGCTCAAGGTCAGGAGAGCGAGACCCTGTCTCCAGTAAAAAAATAGAAAGAAAGAAGTTAGCTGGACAACTAAAAATATATAGAAAACATTAGCCGAGCACGGTGGCACATGCCTGTAGTCCCAGCTACTCGGGAGGCTGAGGCAGGAGGATTGCTTAAGCCCAGGAGTTTGAGGTTGCTGTGAGCTAGGCTGATGCCGCGGCACTCTAGCCCAGGCAACAGAGCAAGACTCAGTCTCCAAAAAAAAAAAAAAAATATATATATATATATATATAAAACTATAAACTTGTGTTATTGGATACACAATGCAAAAAGATATTATTTGAGACATCAACCATCAATAAAGTACAATGGGGATGTAAAGGGGCAGGGATTTTGCATACAAAGGTAATTATCAGCTTAGAATAGATTGTTATAACTTTAAGATGTTTTATATACTATCTCAGGTAACCACAATGAATATACTTATGGTAAGTAGATACTCAAAAGAAATGAAAGATTAATTAAAATATATCACTACAAAAATCCATAAAACACAGAAAACTGTGAGAGGAAAATGGAAACGACTACAAGCTACAAGACCTACAAAACAAACAAACATGCACGAGTGAGTCATTCCCTTTCAGTAACAACTTTACATATAAATTAAATCTATCAAGAAACATGGTTTAGCTGAACAAATTAAAGAAACTAGATCTAATTCTATGCTTTATGAAAAAAAAATATGACTTTAATTCTAAAAACACATGAGCTGAAAATGAAAGCATAGAAAAAAATTATTGACAGTGATATCAAATACTGTCACAAACAAAATACATTTTACAGCAAAAATTGTCACAAGGCCATGCACAGTGGCTCATATCTGCAATTCTAGTGCTTTGGGAGGCTGAGGTGGGAGGATCATTTGGAGCCAAAAGTTTGAGATAAGCCTGGACAACATAGTGAGACCACATCTCTACAAAAACTTTAGAAACCCATTTATAGTGGCACATGCCTATAGTCCCAGCTACTCAAGAGGCTGAGGTAGGAGGATTGCTAGACCCAGCAATTGGAAATTGGAGTTAGCTGTGATTATACCACTGCACTCTAACCTGAGTAACATTTTGAGACCTCATTATAAAAAACTGTCACAAATTACAAGAAAGAGCATTGAATAATGAATGACAAAGGGGTCCAATGACTAGAAAGCTAACATAAGTATATTAAGATATATGCACCCAACATCAGCAACCAAAATGTATAAAGCAACAATTTACAAAAGTAAAGCTAGAATTAGACGGCATCACAGTAATAGTGGGAGACTTCAATATCCCATATTAAATAATGCAAAGAAAAAAACAGAAAGAAGATCAGTAAGAAAATAGAGAACTTAAACAGCAGTACTACACAATTAGACCTAACAGTCATATACAGAACTGTCCACCCAACAAGAGAAGAATACACAATACTCTTAATCACACATGGTACATTACCCCAGATAGACAACTTGTTATGTCACAAAACAAGCCGTAAGAAATATAAATGGATGGAAATCACATGAAGTATCATTTATGGCTATCATAGAATAAAACATAAAGTTTAAAACAGAAAAAAAACTGCCATGTCCCACAAATAGGTGGAAATTAAACAAAAACTCTTGAACGCACTCTGGTTCAGGAGTTAAAAGACTTAACATTGTTAAGATGTCAATACTACTTATAGTGATCTTCAGAATCAATACTGGTATAAATATTAGTGGAAAAATTTTCATAAATATTAAAATACTCTAAAGTTCCAATGGACTCTCCAGGGACCACAAGTAGTCAAACAGTGTTAGAAGAGAAAGACAAAGTTTGAAGTACCACACTGTGATTCCAAAACTTATGACAGAGCAACAGAATCAAAAAACAGTGTGGTACTTTCAGAAAGGCTGACAATGATTAAACAGATTAGACAGAATAAAAATAAACCCTCATGTATATAGTCAGCTTATCTTCAACAAGGATTCCTAGCCCTCACAATAAAGAAAGGCAGTATCTTCAACAAATAGGATTAGGAATACTGGAAATCTACATGGAAATATGAAGTTGGACCTGATCTTGCACCATATGTGACCATGAACTCAAAAAGATCTTAGTTTTTTTGGAAGCTATTGTAAATGGAATTTTAAAATTTCAGATAGGCTACTACTAGCTTACACAAATGATACTAATTTTTGTATATTGGTTTTGAATTCTGCACCTCTATGGAATTTATTAGTTCTATTATTTTCTTAATATAGTCTTTAAGGTTTTTTATATAAGATTATTTTGTCTACAAATAGGGACAACTTGACTTCCTACTTTCAAATTTGGATGCCTTTTCATTCTTTCTCTTCCTAATTGCTTTGGCTAGAGTTTTCAGTACTATATTAAATAGAAGTGATTAAAGTGGTTTTCTTTATCTTGTTCCAGACTGTAGAGGAAAAACTTCCAGCTTTCCCTGTTTGGTATAATGTTAGCAGTGATTTGTCATACATCACCTTTATTTTGTTAAGGTATATACGTTCTGTACCTAATTTCCTGAGAGTGTTTATCATAAAGAAATTTTGCATTGTGTCAAACGTCTCTTCTGCCTCTATAATAGCTAAAAAGAATTAAGAATTAAGATACCTGGGAATAAACTTAACTAAAAAGGTAAAAGATCTCTAAAAACTATAAAATATTAGTAAAAAATTGAAATAAATATGAATAAATGGAAAAATACCTTGTGTTCATAGACTGGAAAAAACATTGTTAAAATGGCAATGCTACCCAAAGCAATCTGCAGATTTAATGCAATTCCTATCAAAATACCAATGACAAATTTGTATTTATATACAACATTTCAAAAAATAAAATATATTGGAGAGGAACACAAGCAAGATGACAGACTAGGAGGTACCCTCTTATATCTTTCGTAGTGTAATGTGACAGTCATGCCCAAACAAAACTGCTTTTCTTGGAGGTTCAGGATCTACGTCTGAGTTTGTGATTCCCTGGTGGAGCACAAGACCAAGTAAGACCATATCGAGACAATAGGACCTTGCCCATAAGACAGGCTTGCTGAACAAAGTTCCATCTGCAGAACAAAAAGTGGCGACATCCTGCTGTAGACCTAGCTACAGTACATGTTGTTTTGGTTTTGTCATTTGCATCATCTGATAAGAGAGCCAGGAATTTTCATAGCCACCCGTGTCTGAGGTGAGAGGCCTGATGACCTTGGTTTTATCTATGGCCCCTGAAACAACCCCACACCCACATTTCTCATCTCTCATCCATGGTCTGGAATAAAATCCCATCCACACAGGGATATTCAGGAAGAAGCATAAATCTGTGACCCTGGATGTAGGACAACCAACTTTGACCTGAATGTGAATCTTGAAACAATATTGGAACTTGAGGAAATTCATCACCACTAGACCTGTCTTACACAAAAATGCTAAAGGGAATTCTTCAGGTTAAAATGATGGAACAATAACTGATGATATAAAAACATAAAGGTATAAGTCTCACTGGAAATACTAAATATATAGTGAAATTGACAATATTCCAATACTATAACGGTGGTACATAAGTCACTTTCAACTCACACAAAAGCTACAAAAGTATTAAAATGAGTACTGTTACAACAATTTGTTAATGGATATACAACATAAAAAGTTGAAAAGTATAAAATATGTCAACAGCAAGAAAGTTATTGATTTTTTTAATACATAGAAGTTAAATTGTTACCTTAAAGTAGACTGTTGTAAGATTTTTTAAAGTAAAAGTCTCATAATAACCACTAGGAAAAATAAACTGTAGTAGATAACACAAAATAAAAGTAATCAAAGCATATTACAACAAAAGCAAAAGTCAAGAAAACAGAAGGCAGTACAGAACAAGAAGAAATAAACCATAAAATGACACAAAACAACAAAATCACAATGCTGAGTCCTTGCCTATCAATAATTACATATAGACAGATTAAATTATTCAACAAAAAGACACTGCCATTGACTATATGTTGCTTTCAAAATTTGTTAGAATTTAATTGCCATTGTTAAGGAATAAAGGGGCAGGACCTATAGGGAGAGATCAGACCGTGAGGGCTATGTCCTCAAAAATGGACCGATGTCCTTATCATGGAAGTGGGTTCATTACCATGATAGTGGTTTTATTATAAGAGGGAGGTCTCACTGGCATAACACTGTCTCCCTCATATGTCTTCATCCATGTTATGTCACAACAAACAGACATTCACCAGATGCCAATGCCATGTTCTTGGCCTTCCCAGCCTCCAGAATCATGAGCCAAATAAATTTCTATTCTTTATAATTTACTCAGTCTTTTTTATTCTGTTATAGCAGCAGAAAATTAAATAAAATAAACACAGAATGAATGGACAAAAAATCCAACTATTGTTGCTGCTTACAAGAGTCTCACTTTTGTTTTAAGGACAAATACAGGGTAAAAGTAAAAGGATAGAAAAGAATATTCTATGAAAATGATAAACAAAAGAGTGCAGGAGTGATTATACTTATATTAGATAAAGTAGACTTCCAAGCAAAATCTGTAACAAGAGTCAAAAGTGTTTACTATATAATAATATAGAGGTTAATTTGTCAGAAGGATATTAACAATGAAAAATATATATGCACCCAACACTGCATGATCTAAGTATATAAAGGGAACATTAACAGAACTACAGGGAGAAATAGGCAGAACTACAATAAGATATTAACACCAAATAAACCTAACAGGCATACATGTAACATTCCCTCCAAGAGTATGAGAATACAAAATCCTCTCAACACATGTGGAAAATTCCCCAGGATAGATCACATATTGGACCCAAAAAAAAGTCTTTTCAAATTTAATAAAATCAAAATTATATCACGTTTTTTCTGATCACATGGTATGAAATGGAAAAATAATAGCAAGAAAGAATTTGGAAAACTCATATATATGTGTGGATATTAAGCAACATGTCCCCGAACAACTAATGGGTCAAGAAGAAAACAAAAGGAAAATAATTAAGTACCTTGAGACACATGAAATTGGATACACAACAAACCAGAAATTCTGGAATACAACAAAAGCAGTTCTAAGACAGAAGTTTAGAGTGATATATTCCTACATTAAGAACAAAAGGAAAATCTCAAACAATTAGCTTAAATCTTAAAAGAACATGAACAAGAAGAACAAAATAATCTTCTTACTCATGATGGCTTTGCTTGCATGTGGAATTCAAAACCTGTTAAAGCCTTAGACAAGTGGCAAGCCTATCTTTGTGTGTTTGTATGCAACTATATTGAACCTATGTATGTAAAGTTAGTGAAATTCCTTCGTGCTGAACAACAAATCAATCTAATTAAGGATAACCACAACAAGAAACTGGAGGAACTGGTAGGCCTCCGTAAAATTGACAGAGAGGGAAAACCCCACAAAGTGGTTGAAGTTGTGTGGTAGTTAAGGACATACCAAAGAGTCTCAAGCCAGGGATGTCACCAAAGACAAGAAATGCAAAAAAATGAACATAATAAATTTTGCCTTACATTCCTCAAAATTTCTCAGTGGCACTTCTTTTTTACAGAAATATAAAAAAACACTTCTAAAAAATTTTTCAAGGACTCTGAAAAGCCAAACACTCATTAAGAAAAGAGCAAAGAGGAACTGTACTTTCTAATTTCAAAACAAATCCACAGAAATAAAAATAATGTGGTAGTGGAACAAAGACAGATAAACAGACAATGGAAAAGAATAGACAGCCCAAAAATAAACCCTGTGTATATAATCAAATTATCTCTCACAAGATTGCCATGACCCCACAGTGGGAAAGGAGAGCAAGTTCAAGAAATGGTATTGAAAACTAGATATCTACATGGAAAAAAGTTGAACCCTTCCCATGTACCATATAAAAATGTCTTAAATGGATTAAATACTTAAACATAGGAAATATAACAATAAAACTCTTAGAAGAGGATATGGGGGAAAGATCATGATATTGGTCTTTGCACTGTTTTCTTGAATTTGGCATCAAGTGCATAAAGCAACAAAGAAATTAACATAAACCTGGGACTACATCAAATTCTAGAATGTCTGCACATCAAATGAAACACTTAGTGGAGTGAAAATGCCCTTTGTGAAATGGGTGAAAATATTTTCAAATCACATTTTAATGAGTTAGTATTCAGAATATATAAACAACTCTTAAAACTCAAAAACAACAGAAAGTAAATCACTTGATTAAAAAACAGACAAAGGATTGGACTCACATTTCTCCAAAGAAAATATAAAAATGGGCAACAAGAATCTGAAAGGATGCTCAAAATTACTAACCTTTAGAAAAATGAAAAGTGTCACAGTAAGATAATATCTCACACATATTATAATGTCTACAATAAAACAAACAAACAAAAAAAATAAAGCTGTTGAGAATGTAGAGAAATTGGTAGCTTTGAGGGGGAAAATGATGCAGCTACTACGAACATCAGTATGGAAGTTCCTCAAAACACTGAAAATAAAATTATCTTATGACCCAGCATTCCCATTTTTTGAGTATGTATCCAAAGTATGCAACACAAGACCTGAAATTGGTATTTGTACACCTGTGTTCATTGTGGCATTATTTATAAAAGGCAAAAGAGAGAGGCCACACAGATGTCCCTCAACTGATGTATAGTTAAAGAAAATATGGCATATGCATACAGTGGAATACTATTCAGCCATAAAAAAAGAAAATCTAGTCACAGGCTATGATAAGAACAAACCTTGAGAATATTATGCCAACTGAAATAAGTCAGTAAGAAAGTGACACATAATGTATGATTCCACTTACATGAGATATCTTAAGGAGCAAAACTCATAAAAATAGAAAGTAGAATGGTGTTGGGATGGTGTTTTTGCCCAGGGCTGGAAAGAGGGTGAAATGGGCACTTGTTTTCTAATGGGTATTACATTTTAGTTCTGCAAGATGTAAAAAAATCTAGAGGTTTTTTTGCATAACGATGTGAATATACTTAACACTAATGAACTTTACAATTAAAAATATTTAAGATGGTAAATTTTTAGGTTATGGGTTTTTATCACAATTAACTTTTTAAAATGATAATTAAAGGAGATATAATTACAAACCTTTCCAAAAAATACCTTAAAATCACATTTTTCTCACACAAAGAAAACACATATTCATCAAACACTTAATAAAATTAAGAGTATTTTCAGGACTATTCACCTAGACAAGAGAAAACAACATTGTCAATAAGCCAAAAGAAGAAATATACGAGATAAGCCATGAACAAACTTGGAGATATATTTATAGAGATCACCAAACACATATATAGATTAATTGTGATAGATCTATGCCTGATTCGTATTTTAATTAAACCCCACATTGACATAAAGTGTATATTCAAAGTTGCAAATTTTTATTGAAAATTATAATAAACAGGTAAAACAAAAACCACAATAAACTAATGTTTAAATAACCTACCCCAAAAAGAAACACAGTAACACAGTATTGCAAAACAAGAATAAAAGAAAACATTTATCCAAAAAATTTTAAAAGCAACATTGATGTACCATTAAAAAAAATTTCTTCTAAATAACTACAATGTTCAACTGTGACTGCACCCATGGGGAGCAGAAATTTTCAATCACTGGAATGTTGTGTATGGAGGTAAAATTTTATTGAAAATGCATTGCAATTATTAATAAAAGACTCTAATGAAAACATTTTCATTGAATAAGCATTTAAAAGACAGTAAATATAAAGTTTCTTTTTTTGATTCTTAAAAGGCATCATTTATTTTTATAAATGAAAAAAATATGAATTTTGTTAAATGTAAAGAGTATCAATAATACAAAAAATGAATATTAGGGAGTAAATCATATTATCATTTAGATACAGGTTTAGGAAAGTGGATGAAAATCCTAGTGATTCCTTTACACCTTCAGTAAACTCAAACTGACAAGTGGTCATTTTAATAAATACAGGGTACCTACTAATTATCTAACTTACTTCTTCCATAACATATAAATTCAAGCATAGTTTTTGAATGTTTGAATCTATATTACAAATTTGAAACAAAACAATTCAGAAAGTGAAAACATATAGAAACAGTGACATCAGCAAGATGGAACAACAGAAAATCCCTCACTTGTATATCTGCTCCCAGCATCTATAATCTGGCAGACATCCACTGACAAAAGTGCATTATGGGCTTGGTGTGGTGGCTTATGTCTGTAATCCTAGAACTCTGGGAGCCAAAGGCGGTAAGATCACTTGAGGTCAAAAGTTCGAGACCAGCCTGAGCAATAGCAAGACCCCTTCTTCTCTACTAAGAAGGGAAAAATTAGCCAGGTGTGGCAGCCTGGGCCTGTAATCCCAGCTACTCAGGATTCTGAGGCAGGAGAATCACTTGAGCCTAGGAGTTTGAGGTTACTGTGAGGTAGGTTGATGCCACAGCACTCTAGACCAGGTGACAGAGTGAGACTAAATCTCAAAAAAAAAAAAAAAAGGGCATATGACACATTTGAGAGCCATGGAGAGTGCTGTGAATCCCTGCTAAACATCAAAACCAAGATAGGTCAATTTGAGAAAGCAGGCCCTTACCTAGGTGGCAAACTTGAGGACCCCTGTTCTTGGCTACAGACCAGGAATTGGCACACCAAATGTGGTCCCACTGAGAATTCTGAAGCTACTCTCTAAATGTCTCTAACTCCTCCCAGCCACAGTATGGGAGTGGTCCTGCCCATCCAGAGACCTGAGGTGAGATGCCCATTGATGGACATAAAGGCAGGCCTGCAGACTTTAGTCCTTACTGTGGTCTCTAAAACAGTTCTGTGACTCAGTATCAGCCCTCTTAGCCACAGCCTTTGGCTAGCCTTGCCCCTCTAGAGACCCACACAGGGCCTGCTTTCTCAAATTGACCTATCTTGGTTTTGGGGTTTAGCAGGAATTCACAACACTCTCCATGGCTCCCAAATGTGTCATAACGCCCTATTTTTTTTTTTTTTTTTTAGATTTAGTCTCACTCTGTCACCTGGGCTAGAGCTGGGGAAACCCTTCCACATACTCAGTGGGAGTCACACTCTTCCACACACCTGATATCAGGCCCACCCTATGCAGACCCAACGGCCAGTACCTGCCTTACAGATCAAAGTCATGAAGGCAATTCAGTCTGCTCCCAAATTAGAAAGGATTCACAACCACCCAAGCCCCTGGTAACAAGCTCACTAAAGCTAGACCCCACTACATACCTGCAGCAGCCTTGTGACCAAGCTACAACTCCTCTCCACTGCAAACACAGAAGGGGTCCCATCAGCTTGGGGAACCAACAAGAAAAGATCTTTACCTGCTGAAACCAGTTCATAAAAATAGCAGATACTAATGCAAGGTTATAGTCTGCTACTGTCAATGCTTCTATTTTACCATAATATGGAAAAGTCTATGCAGAACAATTTGGCAGGAAAATAAAACAATAACCAAATTGAAAAGAAGTAAAAAAGTCACCACAGATGACACAATCTTATGTACAGAAAAATGTTCATGTTACACAAACAAACTGTTTAAATAAATGACCTCGGTAAATTAGCAGAATAAGAAATTATCCAGAAATATGAGTTGCGCTTCCACACCCTAACAACAATCTGATAAAAAACAAAGAAAACAATCTCATCTACACTATCATCAAAATAATAAATATCTTAGGCACATAACCAAAAAGATGAAAGATCTTTATGCTGGAAAAAATACGATATTAATGAAAAAGAGGCAAACATAAAAACATACCATTTTTATGTATTGGAAGAATTAATATTGTTAGAGCACCATCTTGTCCAAATCAACCTATATACTTAATGTGATTTCTATAAAAATTCCAATGTAATTTGCAATAGAAAAACAATCCAACATTTATATGAACATACAAGAGATTTTGAGTAGTTAAAGCAAGGTTGAGGAAGAAGGACAAAGCTTGAGAAATCATGCTTTCAGATGTAAAATTATTTTTCAATAATATCATAATAAATACAGGATGCTAAGTGCTTTACAAACTGACACAAAAACCAATGGAAGTGAAGAGAAAGCCTAGAAATAAACCCAGGCATATAAAGTCAACTAATCTTTGATGGGGGCACCAAGAATGCCCAACACAGAAAATAGTATTTCTTTAATACCTGATGCTAGAAAAACTGGATACTACCAGCACAAGAGTAAAATTAGACCATTTTTCTCCCATCATACCTAAAAATTAACTAAAAATGAAGAAAAACTAAACACACGAATCTCTAAAATCATAAACAAACACATATGAAATATCTTCCTGATATTGGTCTTGGTAATGATTTTTTGGATGTGACACAAAAGGACAGCAACAAAAGCAAATATAAATAAGTCAGACTGCATCAAACCAGAAAGCTTCTACACAATAAAGAAAACAATAAAATAAGGAAATTACAGCACAGAAGAAAACATTTGCAAACCACATATCTCACAAAAGCTTAATATTTACAATATATAAGAAATTTATACAAATTAAAGGCAAAAATAATGATAATAATAACCAAATTTAAAAATAGAGAGAAGACTAAATAGACGTTTTCTCCAAACAATACACACAATGGCCAATGCTTATATAAAATGGTGCTCAACATCACTAATCATCAGGCAACGTAAATTAAAACAATGATGAGATACCACCTCGCATCTCTTAAGATAATTAATATCAAAAAGAAAAAAGATAACAAATGTTGACAAGGGTATGAAGAAAAAGAATTACAGTACCCTGTGGTTGAGTTGTAAATTGGCAGAGTCATTATAAAAGCCAGTATGAACTTCCTTTAAAAAATTTAGAAAAAGAGACTAAAAATATATAGAAAAATTAGCCGGGCATGGTGGCACACACCTGTAGTCCCAGCTACTCGGGAGGCTGAGGCAGAAGGATTGCTTGAGCCCAGGAGTTTGAGGTTGCTGTGAGCTAGGCTGACACCATGGCACTCACGCTAGCCTGGGCAACAGAGTGAGACTCTGTCTCAAAAAAAAAAAAATTTAGAAAAAGAGAACAATCATAAAATCCAACAATCCTCCATCTCTGTATATAACTAAAGAAAACAGAATCATAATCTCAAAGAAATACCTGCACTCCCCCATCACTGCAGTATTATTCACAATTACCATGATATGAAAACAACCTAAATGTTTGTGAACGCTGAATGGATAAAGGAAATATGGTATATACACAAGGGAATATTATTCAGCCATAAAATATAAAATAAAATTCTGCCACTTATACAACATGATAGACCTGGAGGACATTATGCTACGTGAGATAAACCAGGCATCGAAAGGCAAATACTTCATGTTCTCACTTGTATGAAGACTCTAAAAAGGTTGAACTCATAGCAGCAGAGAGTACAAACATTGTTGCCAAAGCCTGGAGATGGGAAAAATGGGAAATACTGTCCAAAGGGTACAAACTCTCAGATATATGATGAATGTTTTGAGGCTTTAATATATAGCATCATGATCATAGATAATAATATTATTTTGTTCTCTAAAACTTGCTAAGACAGACCTTAAGTTTTCTCACTGCAAAATAAAAGGCTAACTATGTGAGATGATAGATGTGTTCATCAATTTGATTGTATTATTCATTTCACAATTTATACATATCAAATCATTACACTATATATAAATATGTATTTCTACAAATCAATATGTAACAGTATTTATACATAGGCCATCTGGAAAGTATTCAGCCATTGTTAATATAACAATGGTTACATGGCTGGACACTTTCCAGACAGCTCTCTCTTTCTCTCTGTCTCTCTGTCTCACAAACACACACACACACATGCTTATAAATATGTGAATGACACAGTCAAGGTAAGCTTCACACTAAAAAAAAGAACTTATGAAATGGGTTATTAAAAATATAAGGTCACAAGTGGAAGTGTTATATATGCTCAGCAATGTACTATAAGTCCTAATAACATAGTATGTTTAAGAAATCTAGAAGTGAGTAGGTATACTAAACTATAACACAGTTGAAGAATACGAAAGCATAGAACTTAAATTATTAACCTCAGTGCACACTAAAAAATTTTGAAGTAAAATAACATTAGTTTCTTTTAATATTTAGAAAGAGTCATAGTGTTCTGATAAAATTACTGAGTATAAATTTCTGCAAAATAACCATGGAAACCTCCATGTGACAGGAAATAATAAAGCAGAAAATGTACATCTTTGTCTGGTGTTCCTTGGATTTCTGAAGCAAATATCACTATCACCACTATTGACACATTTCAGACATGAAGCAAAAAGGGAACATAAAATATGGTTTCAAATAGAGTTTCTCAAAAGTATGCACAGATATTTTCACGTCCCCAATAGCAAAGGAAGAGAACTCAGACGATGCAATCCCTTATAAGCCATGAAGAGAAATTTGGCTCTCCCTGTAACCTTGAAGAAAGATCACTGGAGGAAAGTGATCCCTTAGAGAATTTTAGAGCACAGGACAGAAGACGCCCCTATGTGAGAGCAAAAGAAAGAAACCCAGGCTTCTGAGAAACCGTTTCCACTAGAGCAGAGCTTCCCAAACCATATTTTAAGGTCTGGCTTCCTCCTAGACCTTTGGGCCTCTCATCTGTGTCACTGCTTCATTCACTCCCACCTACCTGAGTGTTTGGCTACTGTCTCATGTCTCTTCACATTCCAGGGCTCTTGCCTTTGCTTGAAACAAACAGTAAGGTCTGGCTTAAATGCAGCAAGACCTGTTTTATTGAAAAAAAAAAAGTAATATAACTCTTGCTAGAATTCTCCAGTTACCAACCTAGTACTGTACTCAGCAGAGAAGAGAAAACATTATAGAGGTTTCTAGAAAATTAAACTCAAAATACTGCTTCTTGACAGAACCATTAGAATGTTTAGGAGGCATTTTAAATGTATAGGTCCTTAGCTCCAATATCCAGTAATATTGAATCAAAAATTGGCGGTAAAATTTGATTTTAAGGTCTGGGCAATAAAGTTTTATGCCACTGAATTTCCAGAATTGTCATTAATCTAGAGTGAAGCATACAGATCAGTTCAAGAAAGGGGAAGTTTCATGTCAAGATGAAACATCTTGAAGATTTTCTGTTCTATAGCAACAAACCCCCAAAATTTCCTTGAAAGCAGGGATCCAAAACTCATTCATGCAAAGCAGAAACTCCCAAAACCTTCCACAAAGAAAGGAAATGAAAACTTTTGTAGGAAAGGAAAAAATTAGGAATCCTAAAAGGAAGTTGTGCCCACCCAGGATGACCAGGTTTTTGTAGTTCTCTAACATCACATCTCTATGCAAATTCTGTTGAGCAGGGTCCAGGCATGCCCACTCCTCCAGAGAGAATTGTGTGGCCATATCGCTGAATGTCAACAGGCCCTGGGAAAAAATGCATATTTATCAAGTAGCCATGGATAATATTATTCATTTGACTAAATATGAAATGGGAGAGTGAAGAGAACTGGATCTGACATGCATGAATGACTATAATTATCTAATAATTAACACCATAATACTGTCTAATGTATCATCTAACTTGAAGGACAGAGGATGGTAAAACGATCCACAAAACAAGTATAGAAACTGTACTTTTCTGTATGATAAAGTATAAAATTAAGGGCATCAACAGAGGCATATACATTTTTGAATGGTCTATATACATCATACACAATAAGCTTTTTTAAATTTTTATTTATTTTTTCCAGTTTTATTGACATATACTTGGTAAATAAAAATTGTGTATACTTATAAATTATAACATTGGTTTGATGTATATATTGAAATGATTACCATAATAAAGCTATTAACATATCCATCATTTTATATATTTACGTTTGTGTGTGTGAGAGCTGAGAATACTTGAGTCTACACTTTTAGCAAAAGTCAAGGGCACAATACATCATTATAAGCTTTATATGTTGCTTATACGGAAAAGTCATTAGGAGTGACAGGGATACTTCTAAAATTTTAATATGCACTACAGAAAACTGGAGATCTTGTCAAAATGCAGATTCTGACTCGGGAGATCTGGAGTGGGACCTGAGTTTCTGCATTTCTAACAAACTTAACTATGCCATCTCTTCTCGCCCAAAAAGAATATTTTGCCAAACATAAAGTAAGTGATAGAACCTGAGTTTTATCCGAGTTTATCTGACTGATAAACAATTATGAAAACCTTCATTTTCCAAAGCAAGCTATAAGCAAAGAGAAATGAAGAAGAAAGAGAAACTTCCAGATTAAATGTGATAATTTAGGTACATTAGTCAGTAAAACTCCCCAAGATACATATTAAGAATAAATAAAAATATAATTAATTTTATAGTGGAGAAATCTGTCAGAGAGCACCTTAACCAAGTGAATGAACATCAACTATAAGAAGACAAATTGGTATGAGGTGCTGATATGTACAGGATACATCACTGTTGAAAAATTACTGGCAAAAAAAAAGTGAATCTTAATCTGAATCTAATCATCAAAAACAACAATTTTTTGTTTTTTGTTTTTTTCTTCTTTGAGACAGAGTCTCACTCTCTTGCCCGGGCTAGAGTGAGTGCTGTGGCGACAGCCTAGCTCACAGCAACCTCAAACTCCTGGGCTCAAGCGATCCTTCTGCCTCAGCCTCCCGAGGAGCTGGGACTACAGGAATGCGCCACCATGCCCGGCTAATTTTTTCTATATATATTTTTAGTTGGCCAATGAATTTCTTTCTATTTTTAGTACAGACGGGGTCTCGCTCTTGCTCAGGCTGTTTTTGAACTTCTGACCTTAAGCGATCCACCCACCTCGGCCTCCCAGAGTGCTAGGATTACAGGCGTGAGCCACCGCGCCCGGCCGCAGTGGATATTTTAAACAAGACTCGTTATAAATGGTCCGCTTCATGGTATTCAGCAAAGGCAGGTACAGAGCTTGAGTCATTTTGAGATGTTTAGGAATGCGACCCCCAGTGCGGGACAGAGGAACGAATCAGTAAAACCCCTTGGATGGGCTACTCCCTCCAGGCAGTGGCAGGCAGTCACAGCTATCAGGTGGCTGTTTTCTGGGCCCCTCGGTGCCTCCCAAGGAGCTGGCCTCACTCCAGCTTTGAGGAGTTTTCCATGCATAGTGTCCCCATCCTGAATGTGGCCTGGGAGCCCCAGGGGTCCTGAGTGGCTTTCTGCTGTGACCCACAGCAGTGTGATGGGTGTTCTGCACTCAACTCACCAGAGCGCAGAAGTGTTCTTCACCCTGTTTTTCAATCAGATGCTCCACCCCAATATGTAGGTTTAGCCACTCAGTGTCTTGCCACTGAACTGTGGGCCATGCAGGACACAGAGCCCCATAACTATGGCACCCTCCTGCAGGGAGGCTGGGGATGAACAGGGAGGCGACTATTCACGTGTTGCCCTTCGGTTTGGAGATGACATTCCTGTTATTCTGCAGGTGATTTGAAACGAACTTCTATTTTCCCAAGCCAGTCACCCGACCCTTCACATGTTCTTGTGACCAGTGACACCTGTGTGTGTGGCTAGTGAGGGTAAGGTGAGGGTCACAGCTTGAGGTCTGCATACAGATGGAGCCACTGTGCTGACCCTGTGTTTCCCAACAAAGCTGGCCTGGCCGCAGTGATCTGCTGGTGGTGCGTAAGCCTGACCCATTCCTCTAGTCTCGCCGAGACAGGGGAGAAGGGAGTGTTCCCCAGCAGAGGCACTGAGCTTCAGACCAACCCACCCCATTTCTGGAAAGGGCAGCTGCCATAACTGTCATGCAACACACTCTCTGCGCAGGAGAGCAGGCTAGGAACCCTACCAAATGGTTCTCCAACCCATGGGGCCAAGAGGGACCAACAGGAGTAAGTGGGGTATGATCCCTAAGTTCCCAGGCACCTGCTTCACTTGGTTATCAAATCCAACAAGGACAGAAATTGAGAGAGACCTAATGCTTCCTCCTCTGGGTGTCTTTTTTGACACGGTAGCAAAGTTACCTGAGTATTTATGTTACTTTCTATGGTAGGCAGAATAACAGCCCTCCTCAAAGAAGTCTACATGCTAATCTCTGGAACCTGTGAATATGTTTCCTTATGTAGCAAAAGGGATTTTGAGATGTAATTAAGAAGTGTAAAATGGGGGGATTATCCTGGATTATCTAGGAAGGCCCAATGTAATCCCAAGCATTTTATAAGTGAAAGATGGAGTCAGGAGAGTCAGAGAAGATGTGACAATGCAAACAGTGTCAGAGTACACAGCATGTGAAAGACACCACCGGCCTTCTCCAGCTTTGAACATGGAAGGGGACCACAAGCCCAGGAACAGGAAAGCCTCTAAAAACCAGAAAAAGCAAGAAAATGCATCTTCTCTAGAGTCTCCAGAAGGAAGGCAGCCCTTCTGACCCCTTGACCTTAGCCCAGGGAGACCCATTTAAGATGTCTGACCACTAAAACTGTAAGGCAGTAAATTTGTGTTGTTTTAAGCCACCAAATTTGCAAGAAATTGCTACAGCAGCAGTAGGAAACTAACATAGTTTCCTTTGGAAATCCTGTGCATCCCAAGGGCAGGAATGACACCTTCCTCTTCTCCCTGTGACCCAGTGGTGATGCCTGGGTACTTGTGCAATGGATCTACTCTACCTTGCTCCGTGAAAGATCTTGTCCAAAACACATAGTCTAGAAGCCTCTTGAGGGGTAGGGCCCTGGCCATCCAGCTCTCACATGTGGTCTGAATACAGGGCCATGCACTAACTGTGAGCCACAGGTCCCCTCTGGGGGTTATTTGCTAAACATGAAGCTAGAACCACAATTGCTTCCGAAGCAAAGGGGAAGGACGAAAGGACACAAAGGGCATCACAATTCTTCTGTGGACATTTTATAGAACGAATAAAGGCTGGAAGGACCTTCCCTGACCCTCGTCTGGAGACCCCAGTCTCCTCCTTGGGCCCACTCTTCCTACTTCCAAGAAAGAATCTGACAGGTATAAGCTATGCCACACTGTGTGAAGTTATATGAGTGGGTCACCTCTCCCTGGAGCATGTGCTTTCTGAATTTGCCCTCTGTTCCCTGTTAAAAGAATTTTCAGAGATTGCTCTTCTCTCCCCATAACACCTCATAGTCTCTGTGCTGTCAACACCCCAGAATGGCCTTGCTGAGACAATCTACGGCAAGAAAGCATGGAGAAAGCAGGAGAGAGCTCAACTAAAATCATTAATTACAAACACCAACCCCGTGCAAACACAAGAACATGGAACTGTCATCAATTTCCTGGATAGATTCTTGAATGCTTTTGAGGCCAGTTCCTGGTGTGGAGCAGTACCATGTCCTAGCTGCGGAATGTGGGTTTATGCATAAGGGTTGTGGAAAATGGGATGATTTAGGATAAATCCTAGACTCCTGATTGGAGTGATGAGAAAGATGGTTCGCTCCATTAACTATGATTTGAAGACAGTAGGAAGAGAAAGTCTCAGGGTAAACAGACATAATGCTCTGTTGCCTGCAGCAGACTCATCTGGAGACATCTACACTGGCGTCAAAGTTGAGGGGTCTAGGGTCCAGGACAGGGAGTCTGCCTGGAGTAATCAGCATTGGGAGCTGATGCCGGGAGAACAGATTAATAGATTAAGTCTTCCGGGATGAGAAGAAATGAGAGCAGAGTCTGAAACCCTCGTCGTCAACACCAACATTTAGGGAAACAGAAGTAGAAAAGCTAACACAGTAGTGAAGAGTGTCAGGAAAACTAGGAACCGGTAGTCTTCCAGAAGCAAAAGAGGGGGAGGCTTCAAGAAGGGATAGGTCAAAGATGCCAAATATTCCAAGAAGGTCCAAGATGATGAGACCATAAAGAGGGCCCTGGAGAGGACAGTGCCAGGGCATCAGTGGCCACAGTGGGGCAGCTTGTGTAGTGTGCATGCACGTTGGCTGTGTGTTTGCATGTGTGTGTCGTGTCTGCGTGCACAGGCACGTGCGTTGGGTAGGGAGCGGGAGCAGAAATGAAATCACAGAGGATCAGTGGATGAACAGGAACTGAGGACACAGAGACAGCAGGTGTAAGCTACTCTCTTTTTAAGAAGCAGGGAAACGAGGGAAGGAAAGAAATGGAGCAAGAACCTGAAAAGGAATCGGGGTTAAGAAGAGACAAGAAGTACCCACTGGTTGAGGGAGAAATGAAGATACCCGTGAGCAAAAAGGCAGAACACCGGGTTGGAATGACCTGGCAGAAATAGACAGGAGTGTTGCTGAATTAGTGATAATGAGGACAGTGATGTCACCACCCCCACATCCCTGTGAGGGCAGAGGATGGCCCTTTCTGGTTGCTCTAAGGTGGTCTGCCCCGATCACAGTCTCACCTCATGGAGTTTGTCGGCCTTCTGGGTCTGCTTCTTCCGACTTCTCTGAGCAGCAACTCGGTTTTTTTCTCTCCTCCGGACCTTCCTGTCATCGTCCTCAGGGCTCTGGGAGGAAACATTAGAGGAGGTGTGATGTTGAGGCCCCATCTCTGTGCATTCAGCATTGCTCACTGAGGTTCGGCATGCCATGTGCAGTCTACAGCAGTGCTTCTTGCTACATCAGTGGGCCAACAATAGCCCCTTGTCAAGAAGCACTGGCTGTGGCTCTGCTTAACTGTTGAACCCATGACCACCTTGAGAAATGTGTGGGGTGACCACCATTTAAAAGATGAGGAATAAGAAACTTAGAGAGGTTAAGGAACTTGCTCCAGGTATGACAGCCACTAAGTGGGTGAGTGGGAAGTGGAACTCAGGTCTGTTGGTCTCCAAACCAACGTTCATAAACCTCTACCCCACAGGGCGTGTGCCTGGAAGAGTTGTGGTATCAGTGTTGTTCATCTGGGACTGGGAAAACCAGGGGGCATCAGCTCTCTGGGACTGGCTGTTTGCCAGCCCTTACACAGGAAACAGGTACTTTTGATACCGTGTGCAAATCATGATGACACTTATAACCAATTGCAACCATGTAACTCTACCAACACACCAAATGATCTTAAACCCCCACTGACATTGTACTCATTTGAACAGTGCTAGACTGGCATTTTGTTTCAGAGATCAGAGTGAATCAGAAAGCAAATTTATGATGTATCTTGAAAGCTCTTAGCTATATGTGAGATTTGGCCACACTTAGTCAAATCCTTTAAGAGTGAGGCAGGCAGAAAAATGCATCCACCATGGTAAAAGCACTTCATTCAGTTGTAAAAAACATGGAAAAGTACAGCTGTATTTGCTTTCCAGAACTTGTAGGCAAAAACACCAAAGGTGAAAAAACACTAACCTTAAAGAGTTTAAAAGCCAAGAGGTTAGTGGGGTACAAACATAGGAAAGTCACTGAGTTATTAATAGTAATGGAAAGCAAATATTGATAACCAAAATAGTGGATATAATGCAGTTATCATTTGAGCTGGTCTTGAATTCCAAACAAGAAAGACACAAATCATCTCCCCAAGTTACTGCAGGTAGGAATTTTTAGCATATACAAGAATTATAAAAGTTTAAAAGGAGAAGAATAAATAACACACGTAACAAACAGAAGTGGCCTATAGACAAAGCTTAAAGGAAAAGAGACAGGTGTAAAAATGTAGTCTTCCAGAGGCAAAGAAGTCTTGATCAATATAACCAGAACATCTCAGGGGGATATGTGATAATAATGACAGAACTTTAGCTTTAGAGTCACACAGATCCTAGTTTTGTCTCTTAGTGTCAATACGTCCTTGGGTAAATGATTTAAAGTCTCTGAATTTTCAATTTCCTCATTTATTGTAAATGTGATTCATTCATTCTTTCAGCGTGTATTAACTGAGCACCTACCATGTGCCAGGCATGTCCTAGCCATGTCCTGGGGCGGATACGAGCCCTACACAAATGGCCAGTGATCTCTGCAGCCTTCACGCTAACAGCCTAAGGCTTAGGATTGGCATAGATGAGATTTTGTCCCAAAGCTCCCAGCCCACAGTATGCCCTCAAGAAGTTACCTGCCTTTGTTGAGGTTGCATTTTTTTAATTGACTCCCCCATAGTGCTTTTCACCATACCTCTTTGTTCTCCTTAATCAAAAGTCACAAGGCACAAGAAAGTAGCCTGCATACTGCTCTCTGGGAGCTGATAAGTCCACCTGGATTGGTCTTATCGCCTATCACATAGGGTTCACCTACCAACCTAGCAGAAACATTTAATCAAGACAAACACAGAAGCAGATTTGAGATATTCATATATTATTAACCATATCTCATTTAGTCCTCAAAAACCCTGAGAGGTTTATGATATTATATTCATTTTACCGATGGGAAAACTGAGGCCCGGAGAGGTGTGTGGCAAAGCTTAGGCCCAAACTCAAGTTCTGTGTGTCACTCTAGTGTCACCTGATGACACTGTGCCCGGTACGTAACTGGGAAGAGGGCAGGGGAGGAGGGGAAGTAAGGATGAAAATACTCAAGTCTTCCTCCCAAGGCAGCTGGGTGCGAAGTTTCTGAATGGCCATCCCTGAGAGCAACATGATCCTCAGTTCCTGAGTGCGCAGCTGTAAATGTTGCCCGGGAGAGAGCAGAGGACTGACCGACCGGATAGGGGTGAGGGGTTTCCACCAACGCTGGGGGTGGAGTCTGCCCACTGTAGGCCCCCATCCCACACCCCGAGGCTGATCGGTCCGATTTCTGCATTCGAGCGGCAGGCAGAAGAGGGTGGACATTGGGAGTGGCTGGGGACGAGCCGCCCCTTCGGGCTGAATTGTCCCTCTCTGTCCCCTGGCCCTCTCCAGGAGCGGCCGGGAAGGGCTACAGCGCGCAGGCGGCGCAAGAATGGGGCGGCCCCCGGAGCAGTGCGGAGTCCACGTGCGGGGGAGCTTGGGCCGAGCGCGGCCCAGCCAGGAGTCGGCGCCTCGGGTCTCTCCACCCCCAGGGGCTCAGGAGCCATGCTAGGCACCGCGGACACTTGTGCGTGCGCCGGGGTCCCTGGACCGCCCCCCACTCCCACTGTCTCTGGCCCCGGCAGCACACTCCACCCTTACACCTCAGCGGTCACCGCCAGAGAACCCCAGCACCCACCTCCTCGGCCCTCTTGCGTCCCCATTCCCAAGACCTCGCGGCCCCTAGCCCACTACCTGCGGCTGCGGATGGATCCCGGGCGTCGCAACGCTCCTCTGCAGGACGCTGCAGGCGACCGGGAGCACTTGCGACATGCCGGGCGCTCCTCCGGCCCGGCCCGCCCCGTCGCGCAGCCTCGCGGAGGAGCTGCCGCCCGGCCCGCGGCGCCCTGCACGCGGCGCTTTGACTACAGACGCTGTCCCGCCGCGAGCATCCTTGCGCCCCGCACCTGCCGGCCGCGGGCCCTCCGCCCCGCCCCTCGGGCTTCCTTGTCGCCCTCCCGCTCCTCCGCGCCGCGCTCGCCCGGTGTCCCCACCCCCCCGTCCCAGCCAGCCGTCCTTCCCGTCTCCGAATCTGCCCCGCCCCCTCCTTCTCCTACCCCCGCCTCATTTCCTCCTCCCCCGCCCTCTTGCCGCACCTCGGGGTCCCAAATCCCACCCCTGTCGCGGCTTGCTGCTGGGGCCCAGCGATTCGTGGAAGTCACGTGGTAGCTCCGAAACTCCGCGGGGAACGTGAAGCCCACCCACGAGAGGCGACGCCAGGGCGGGTGGGGATCAGGAAGGAGCCACGCAGCCTTTGGGGTCCTTGGCCGCTCTCGGGGAACTGGGGTTGAGAAACTCAAGTGGGTGGTTTGGGGTTAGTGGTTTTTTTCCCGGTCCCATCACGGCATCTTCCTGCGCATCAGCCACGCCTTCCCGCCGCCCCCCGGCACAGGGGTCACAGTCTCCGGGGACTTTCTCCGCCGCCATCAGTCATCTGGGCGCCACTCTCACTCCTGCGGCCCCGGAGGCGCTGGCCAGGGGAGGGGACAGCCGGCTTGCGCACCCGAGAGCCCCGGGCGCCCCAGGGCTTTTCTGCGGGGAGCACCTACCCTTCTCTTCCCGGTCCCGCCGGCCTGTGGGAGGGAGCAGGGCGGGCCGGCCCCAAGGGTGAATTCCCTGAGTGGAGGGTGCTCAGAGGGAGGTTGTCCCGGACAGGAACGGTGACGGGCTTCCCTGAGAGCGAATCTGCCACGCTGGACGTCACTAGTGACAGGGTTCAGGGATCCGGACCCTCCAGGTTAAGGTCAAATGGGCCAGATCCTTTTTCTTCGTCAAGATTAAAGTGGCAGGTGCCCTGCCTACAGGTGAAGATGTGTAGCTGCGGCCACGCTCATGCCAAATCGGGGACCGAGAAGAGGTACAGCGTGTTCCTCTCCACCTGACTGTCAGTTAGTTAAAAGATGCGAAGTCAAGACAGTTGTACGTGGTCCCAGCAGAGTAAAAGCTAGCGGTTACGGGTTGTGGTCTGCATGCTGTGAGCACCAGGAAAGAAAGACAACCGCGAGTCTGGCTGGGCGGGTGGGAACCAGAGCAGAAGGGCAGAGGTGCCTTCCGAGTGTGGTCGCTTAAGGCTCGCCGGCAGCAGTGGGCATGGCGGACGGGCGTTTCTGATTCCCAGTCCAGGGCACCTGGCCCTCGCTCAGGACTTAAGACCCACCCTCGCCAAAGCTTTGAAAGCGGCTTGAGTGAACTTGGGGGCCTGGCTGCCGGCGGGAGAGCGAGTGGAGATTCTTGCCTGTGTGAGCAGGAGCTTTGGCCAACTGAGAGGCGGGGACGATGACAGAGGGTGAGCTCAGCCCTTTAGAGTCGCAGTAGTACCACACAACACGCCAGCAAGAGTCACACCTGCAAGACGCACAGCACAGTCATCTCTGCTACTCCCTTCTATTTCATCACCCAGCATAATTCATGGTTGCCCCGGGGCTAATGCTTTCGCATCCTGCCGGGTACACACAAAGCGCCTAGTGCATTGCTCTTACACACAAGTGCCCAGTACCTTTATTGTGGTGGGTCAGCTGAGAGCCGTCATTCTTGAAAAACTAAAAGGTGTCTCTACAAGATAGAAAAACCTCCAGGTCAAGTGGTCAGAATTTTCAGAAGTGATTTCACTCCCCAATGTTGTTTGTGGATGGAAAGTGCAGGGTAAAAACACCGTGGGGACATTTAGGTGCACTCCCACGCTTCAGTCTGGCTGTGTCCACTTTTCTGCTCTCACAGAGCCACACCACATTCTAAGTGCTTGAGGGCTGCACCTTCCCTGTCTCTCCCTGTGGAGCCTGGAACAGTGTCCCAGCGCACAGGAACTCTTCATATGGGCTCATGTTATGCAAGGGTTTCTTTAAAAATATGTAAAGGAGGAGTCGTGGTTAACTAGCATTTAGGGAAGAGAGCAATTTGACCTACATGTCATACATCAAAATGAATGGATTAAATAGTTAGATACAGAAATAAAACTCAGGGAGACAAAGCATAATTAAGTCCTTATTAAAGTCCTGGGGATAAGTCAAGGAGAGGATTTTCTAAGATGACATGTGATAGGAGAAATGACATTGGTAAGATCTCAACTATATAAAAGTGCCATATTGTTTTAGATGACAGTATAACTAGAAATTTAAAACACAGAGATTGGGAAAATGCAGTGCAAATAAGAAAGGGTTAAAATCGTTATTATATATACACCCCATGAAAAGGAATAAGGAACATATCAAAACAACCCCTCAAAGGTAAATTGCAAAAGTGACATGAACTGACATTTCCCAACAGAGGAAATAATCAAGGAAAATAGTATAGGAAAATACATGTTAAAATAAGAAACTTTTAAAAATATTAAATTAGTAAAATAAAAAGTCATATTATCAAATGCTGGTGAGAGTGGTGAAATTAGTACTTGCATATTTCACTGGCTTCATTGTAAATTGGCACAAACCTACTGGAAAGCAATTTTATTGTAACTTTCAAGAACCATGAAAGAGCCATCACTTTTGACTCAGCTTTCCCACTTCTAGAAAATCACCCTAGGAAAATCATTGAATACTAGGGAGAAAACTATATGCACTATAAGTTCATAATAACATTTTAAGAGTAAAAAATTGTAAGCAACATAAATATCCAGTGATAGATGAATGGCCTGAGGACTGAACTCTGATCTTTTTCTTTTGCTCAAAATTCCTTCCTAAAGGAGGCCAGATGAGTCATGCTCACAAATGGTAAATTCTCACGAAGCAGGTTTTATTAACCAAATTACGTGCGGTTTACTTCCCAAACCTGATTCCGGTTTAGCATTAACATCACCTAAAAGATAGAAAGCACTCATCTTAACTTAAGCATCCTAGCATATGCATATCTTAACCTGAAACATTCTCCTGTCCAGA